>JASDQU010010172.1:111515-164913 GCA_032191745.1 Picea mariana
AAATGAAAAACAACAACAATGCACCACTTAGGAGATGAATTCCACCATCATAATGCATTATATATCCTTTATAAAATCCACAAGTGAAATATAAGCTAGGGTAGGGTTAGAATGCATCTTTTACGGTTAAACCCTAGCTTAGGGTTTCATCAAATACGATTTTTATTGTTGTAATTTAATTTCCAAATTAGTAAACACCTTAAATTAACCACTTGAAGCACAATACCAATAGGGCCAATTTTCCTTTTTAGAGTTAGAAATTAACAATGAAGCATAAATTGTTAGGTACTTAACCTCCCTAACCCCTCACATAGATAGAATAATATGTTTTCTATGTAATAAAGGCTGACATTAGTAAATAATACCTATATAATAATGTGAACAAGTATAATGTAATAAGACTTAATATAAGCTTCCACTTCTAGAAAGATATTCCTCTAGAATGTTCTTTAGAAGATAGAATTAGTATAAATAGGAGTAGAAGGCATGGGAATGTCTTGTCTTGAGAATTATTGTAACAGAGCTCTGCTTTGCTAGAGGTTTCTTCCTTGAAGAAGAAAGTGAACTTGGATTTCTATCAATAAAGGTATCATTGTTGGTGTTTTTATTCTCTATATTTTGTTGTTCCACTGGTATTTGTTGTAATATTTATGTTTTTGATTATTATAATACGCCTGGTGCCTTACAAGTGGTATCATATCACTTTCCTCTTCATAAATTGTGGGATTTTTTTTTTAGGGTAGAGATGTGTACTTTCATCATCTTTAAAGAATAGGGATTTGTCGTTAAGTGGGTAAAACCACGTTTGGGGAAGAATATGCGCAGGAAATACAGACGGTTTCATGGGTTACTCGAAAAAAATGTTTCACCTTGTTGGAAAACTTTGTAACTCCTATTGGTACCCCTTCGAGTAGTACCACATCAGACAACACATGTACAGGACCATAACTCCCACATACCTTCGTGTATATAGGGCGTCCCCTAGGTCTCCCGAAACCAGCTTTAGATCAGACTATTGACTGCCTGACTGCTATAGTGGCACCAAGAGCAACACTCAGGAATACTACTCTCTCATACCTAGGTAATCATGTAGTATGGATAAGGGTATGATCGATCCTCCTTAGTTGGTTCCCTGAGATATTGGGTCAAGTACTATTGTTCAACCCCACACGTATATCAAAGAGATATAGCACAGGGAAAACCCTTGTCTATACGAACCCTAAAAACCCAACCCTTGGGAGCGAAACATGACAAAACAAAAACAAAAGGGAAATTTTGCAGTGCAACTCTGCCTCTTGCATCTAAGTTGCGAAATTACTACACAATTGTCTTCATTTATCATTTAGGAATTTGGTCACTACAATGTTCTTCAGGCCAGAGTATAACTCCACAAGATAAAAAACAAAGAGTATAGTGGTCTCTCCAATACCCTTATTTGAGACCTCTGCCATTGGATTCCTGCCTTTTCCCTCATCGCAGTGGTACCTATCACTTGTAAGCATTTATTTTCCATGGACTCACCCACCCTTCCCAACACCCTTAAATGTCACCTACTCCATTGAATTTCTCTCTTTGCACTGATCACAGTGGTACTCTTCACCATCAACCACTATCTATGTGGACCCACCAACCCCATTCTTGTTATTTCTCTTTACCATGGCCCAAACATGAAACCAAGAACTTGAGAATCACGTCAATACCTTGTCCTCTGAGATCTACAAGACCTAGAATGAAATGAAACAAAGCAATGCCCATATGGAGGCCAAAATGGATGCCCTCCATGCCCACATGGACATTAACTTTGAATCCTTTACTTCCCATCTCAAGGAATTGTTTACTTCCACCAGAGGCCCTAACTCATATGAACAACCATATAACCAAGAAGGGGTTGATTCCTTCCATTCCTAGGATTTTCATTCCAACCTATTTCAACGTGAAATTCATCTACCCAGAATTGAGGTGAACAAATTTGATGGCTCAGATCCCACGAGCTAGGTCACTCAAATGGAACATTATTTATCCTTGCATGGCATTTCTAATGATTTGTCCAAACTTCGTTATGGTGTCCTCTATCTGGATTAGGAACGTTGGAAATGGTGGCAATGTCATAGAAATTCATGCCAAGGGTATGTTGCTTGGACATAGTTTGTTGTCGATCTTTATGAACACATTGACACAAAAAACCACCATTTGGTCCATTTGACCAAGTTGAAACAGTCTAGCATAGTGCAAGAGTTTATAGCCTCCTTTGAGCATTTAGATTTCAGAATGGAGGGCATGTCGGATTCCTTCTTCAGAGAATGGAAGGCATGTATATACTTGGAAATCAATCATATATATGTTATAAGTGTTCTTGTTCTGGGAAGGTACTCAAACAACTGCATACCTCATCCATTTCACAGACCTAGATTGTTCATTAGGTGATCAAAAGAGGGGGTGGTAGGCTTGGATAACAAACTTCCTACTTTGATCCCTTGAGGTCATTGGGGAAGCCGTCCCCATGGTGGACCTCCTCCATCACTAAAATGAGGGGATTTTTTACTAAGGTGACAATGGTAGGATATCCACGCAAGATTTGGTGATCTTGTGTTTGGATTTTCACAACTACAAATTTTGCGATATCATTTTGGCATCGTTGTGGGGGAGGATTGAGTCATTCTCCTCAAAAAAATATCATTTAGTAAGATTCTCCCGAAGCCCTTATATTATAAGATTACCTGGTGAATCCACTGAGGGAGATTCCCTCACCTCCCTTTGATGATCTAGGTTTAATCATCTGACGACTTCACAAAGTCCAAGGAGGTACACTAACCCTCCTAAGACCTACAAGAGAAGGATTCCCCATAACTCACCTGTGGGGAATTCCTTGTTTGGTGGAAACCTTTCTTTGAACACATTGGATCAAAATCAATGGGAATTCAAAATCTTCAAGACTTTGGACATGTCATCAATCCCAAGATACCCCCAACATATGCCTCCCAAGTATGAGAAATGGTTGCCCAAGTTCTCTGCTAATGATGTGACCAATGGTGAAGAGAATATGAGTAATTTTTGGGCCTTCTTTCAACTGAATCTAGTGGTAATGATGCTGAAGAAAATATTCATCATCAAAATTATAGAAAAGAACCTTAATTTGGAATTCAACCATTTCTTCTTGAGTTAATTTATGTATCTTGAGAGGAGTTCCAAGAGGGGTAGGATTGGCGGGTCAAGGAGAGGAATATAATAAGGTTTTGTTTTAGAGGAGGCAACCTGTTGTGTTTCCTTGGCTCGTTTAGTATCTTTCAACCAAGTCTGGGGGCGATCCATTACGCCATGGGCTCGAATTTCATCCTTCAAGCCATTGATAAATAGTTCTTTGAAGAAGGAATCTGACATGCCCTCCATTATGAAATCTAAATGCTCAAAGGCGGCTATAAACTCTTCCACTATGCTATACTATTTCAACTTGGTCAAATGGACCAAATGGTGGTTTTTTGTTTCAATGTGTTCATAAAGATCGACAACAAACTATGTCCAAGCAACATACCCTTGGCATGAATTTCTATGACATTTCCACCATTTCCAATGTTCCTAATCCAGATAGAGGACACCATAACAAAGTTTGGACAAATCATTAGAAATGCCATGCAAGGATAAATAATGTTCCATTTGAGTGACCTAGCTCGTGGGATCTGAGCCATCAAATTTGTTCACCTCAATTCTGGGTAGATGAATTTCACGCTGAAATAGGTTGGAATGAAAATCCTAGGAATGGGAGGAATCAACCCCTTCTTGGTTATATGGTTGTTCATATGAGTTAGGGCCTCTGGTGGAAGTAAACAATTCCTTGAGATGGGAAATAAAGGATTCAAAGTTAATGTCCATGTGGGCATGGAGGGCATCCATTTTGGCCTCCATATGGGCATTTCTTTGTTTCATTTCATTCTAGGTCTTGTAGATCTCAGAGGACAAGGTATTGACGTGATTTTCAAGTTCTTGGTTGCATGTTTGGGCCATGGTAAAGAGAAATAACAAGAATGGGGTTGGTGGGTCCACATAGATAGTGGTTGATGGTGAAGAGTACCACTGTGATCAGTGCGAACAGAGAAATGCAATGGAGTAGGTGACATTTAAGGGTGTTGGGAAGGGTGGGTGGGTCCATGGAAAAGAAATGCTTACAAGTGATAGGTACCACCGCAATGAGGGCAAAGACAAGAATCCAATGGCAGAGGTCTCAAATAAGGGTATTGGAGAGACCACTATACTCTTTGTTTTTTATTCTTGTGGAGTTATACTCTGGCCTGAAGAACATTGTAGTGACCAAATTCCTAAATGATAAATGAAGACAATTGTTTATAACAACAAGGAATGAGCATTTTGATTTCCCAGTACAAAATTGCAGCAATACAACGGTTTATAACAACAAGTACAAGTTTATAACAACATCAATAAATATACCTCAAAAATGAAAAAATTGATAATATAAATTCAACATATACTTAGTAGATTAATACCCAATTGTTATATGTAATTTCTAGTAAGTTTAGGCCACCTTTATATCATCGTATGCAACAAATAAGAGAGTGTTTATATGGTTGTAGCAAAGTTTTTTCAACCATAACAAGTTTGAAATCAAATTATCTTAAGTTAGTGTTAGTTAAGTTAGTATATAGCATGGGGAAAGACTTCTAGGCATGGGGTTCTTGACATACAAGGGTTCATAATGTCTATTTTATGGGTGCCTTTGTGGAGGGTGTGATGTGTACTTAGTTTGCAATGCAACATTTTTCCAAGCCCTTGCCTTTAATTTATAATGGCCTGAACATTGAATGTTATGTGCAATGGAAAGTAAAGAGCACCATAATGCCACTTGGAGTTAAGAACATATTGAGTGCCATATGCAATGGAAACTAAATGACACTGCAAAATTCATTCCCCCAACAAGAGGGACACTTATTAATTATGTGTTCTAGAAGGTCCTTGATTTTTATGGAGTAGCATTTCATTGCTCTCGAGACCTTAGGGCGAGGATCTGGAAGGATAATGATTGGCTTTTAAATTTTTCCAGCTACAACACCTCTGGGCCTTAATCCCCTTCTTCCCATGAAATTTTTGATGTTACGGTAGCCGCGGGAGGTATTAACCTCCACGTGTAACCTCTAACTATATTAGAATGTTTCAGAACCTAGAGAAACCCTAAACAAATGTCTAGAAACCCTAGAAGACATGTCGGCTCAATAAAAGAATTAATATTTAAGTGTTAGCCTCTAAAATAAGAACTCAGCATGGACAAGAGACCACTGTAAATATAGGGTGCTTAAGCTCATTTGGTCATTCGCTCACTCACAACTCACACAAGTCAAGTGGTGTGCAAGTTTGGAGAAGGAGTGTAGTTGCAACTACTGCAACTGGGTTTTTGGTCTTGGTTTCTGGTTTGTGGACTCTCTGTTTGGTGCACTATTCTTGGAGAGAGAGAGAGAGATATGATATATATTGTTTATCTATTGGGTTTGGTAATTCTTATGGAATTATTCTATCTGTCAAGGTTACGGTGCTCAGGGGTGGCTGCGTGCCTATGGTTGGGTGGCAATATTGAGATATTGTCTATGGTAAAATGAGCACATCAAATATTTTAAATGGTTATGAGCCCACACTATCTTTAGAAAGTCTAACCACTGGAAGGTAGATTGGGAAGTTATTTGAGAAATCTCGTTGTAGCACCAAATTTCAGTTGCAGTTGCAGTTAGGCTTTTGCAGCGACAACACAAACCCTAACCCTTGTGTTCAGCACTTCTGGTGAAGTGTTTGACCTAATTCTTTGACATCATAGTGCACCCTAGCCTAGCATACATCTTGGTACCCTCAACTAGCAAAAAGTTTTGGTTTGAATTTTTGGTAAAAGTCAAAGTCAAAGGTTGACTGGTCAAAGTCAAAGGTTGACTTTTGGTCAAAATTGATTTTGTGGTCAAAGTTGTAATTTCGGGGTTTCTATCTTGTTCTAATCATTGAACCTTTTTTTATTCTGTCTCTAAACCTCTTCTGGTCAAGATGGTGTATAGTTTCAAATTAGAAGACAAGCGGAATGATGCTGCAAATTTCAAAGGTATGCACTTGTATATGATTTTCATGTTATACCATCCAACAAAAGCATGAGTGTATTTTGTAGGGAATGTACAAGAGACCTTTTCCAAGCAATGATCTTGGATTTAATACATTCATAGGAACAAGCAGTTGAGGCTTCAGGTTCTAGGTTTGATTAAATTGTTAAGCTTCCAATTTTCATATATCAAGGGTGATAATTGCTACATTACAAATTGTGAAAGCAGTCTTTGAAAGGTTCTATTATTTCTAGGTTCAATGAATAGTTTATTGCATATGAATACCATTGATATAAATGCTTATTGTACTTGTTTTCAAGATGAACTAACATCTCCTCTAGAGAGATATTTCTTGTTTGCTCCCTGGAAGGTCACCTTGGTAATACTATGATGATCACCATAAAATTGTTATTCATTCTTGTTACCATAGATATGTTATGAAAATGTTTTTATTATTCTTGTCTCAGGCAGATTGTCTTACAACATTCCATGAAGGTTACCATGGAGATATATTTGTTTGTTACAAACATGTTACTATGAAAGAATGATTAATCACAACACTGGAAGAGTGTTGAAGAATGTTGTCTGTTATTTTCCTTGTTATTGTTCTTGTTCCAGGCATGTCATAGTTGATAGCTCTAGGAGGGAGCTGCAGTGACAGTTGCAAGCATTAAGCAAATGACTTCATTAGTGGTGAAGCAAATGGTTTCACCAAGTATCAATTATAAAGGAAGCATGGAAAGGAAAATGAGTTTTGGACATCCTTCACTTAGATGCATGTCAACCCTCTCACTAAATGGGTATGTACAATATGTTTTATTTATTGATGATTTCTCACATAAAACTTGCATTTGTTTCTGGATGCAAAAGGGAAAAGTATTTAGTAAGTTTGAGAAATTCAAGCACTTGTGGAAATATTATCTGAAAAGAATTTAAAGATCTTAAGGTCCGATAATGGAGGAAAGTACACCTCAGATGATCTCGAGACATTCTGTAGAGAGGACATGATTAGGAGGGAGATCATCACTTCCTACAATCCTCAATAGAATGGTGTGGAAGAAAGAAATAATTGTTCAATTATGGAAGAAATAAAATCCATGATCCATGATCAAGACTTACTAATGCATCTGTGGATGAAGCAACCAAGACTGTGATGAGGTCCATTATAAAGATCCTATAGATCCCAGGATTGTAGATGCAAAGACAGGTAATAATGTTGTATCAGAAATGGCAGAACCACAGAGATATGAAGACCCACACCAAGATAAGACTAAGAAGGCAAGACCAACTTGGGCTCTTGAGATCATTCAATATGCATAGAAGTATGGTGCTCCAGATAGAACTTTCAGAGAAAGCAAGAAGTCAAAACCATATTCCAATTAAAAAACCTTCCACCTTTGAGGAAGCAGTCAAGTAGAAAGAATGGAAGGAGGCTATGATGGAAGAATATCAATCCATCATGAAAAATTATGTATGGGAAATTGTGCTTATATGAGTTTACAAGATAAAGCATGCAATGAATGAAAGTATCGATAAATACAAGGAAATATTTGTGGATAGAGGTTTCTCCTATTAGGAGGGAGAAGACTATAATGAGATGGTTACTCTAGTCGCCAAATACACCTCTAATATATCCATCATATCTCTAGCAACATCCGTGGGTTGGATTTTACATCAGATGGATGTAAAGACTATCTTTCTCAATGGAGTAATTGAGGAAGAGGCATATATAGAGAAACCTCAAGGTTTTGAGGTACACCAGAGAGATACCCATATATTCAGATTAAATAAGACCTTGTATGGACTCAAGCAAGCTCCAAGAGCTTGGTGCAGATACTCTCACTGTTAAGTGTTAGAAGTATGAAGGATTTGATATGAAGGATCTTGGTCTCATGAATAGAAGTATGGCATAAGTGTGGTGAAATATTCCTAGAGCAAGGGAAGTATGTTGCAAGGATCCTTCAAAATTTGGGATGATGGATTGCAAATCCATGGCAACTCCCATGGTGACAGATTTGAGGAAGTTTAGAGACTCTGATTCTGATCTAGTAGACTCATCCTTGTACCAATAGTTGATTGGCTCATTGATATATTTGATAAATACCAGGCTAGACATTTTCTTTGCTGTGAACATGTTGAGAAAATTCCAGGTGGAACCCAAACATGAGAATTGGATATCTACAAAGCATATCTTGAGATATCTTCGTGGGATGATAACTTATGGTTTGAGATATGCCTCAAACAGTGATGTACAACTGCATGGATTCACTAATTCAGATTGGGTAGGGAGTGCAGATGACATAAAGAGTACTTTTGGTATGTGTTTCAGTATGGGATCTGCTATGATATGATGGGCTAGTAGGAAAAAAAAGTCTGTTGCACTTAGCACTGCAGAAGCAGAGTATATTGCAGCTTGTGATGCTTATACGAAAGCAATGTGGCTCCGTAAGTTGGTTTTTGGACTGTTTGATCAGGTGTTTGATTCGACCGTGATATATTGTGATAACCAAAGCTGTGTGAAGCTCTAATAGAACCCAATGTTCCATGATAGGTCGAAGCACATTGAGATCAAGTACTATAGTCTAGAGGGGAGAAGTGGTTCTCCAATATATCTCCATTGATGAGCAGACTGCAGATATTTTGACGAAGCCTTTGTCCAAGATAAAGTTTGCATACTTTAGAGACAAGCTTGGGCTCGTGGAGATTGATCCCTTGCTTGAAAGGGAGGAGATGACTTCCTCAGTTGAGAGGGAGCACTGATATATGGAATCATGGACTGTTAGTGAGCTACAGATCTGTATCATGCTAGTACAATTTAGAGATGATCATACAACTTAGAGATGATGCTTGCATCGTGCTAGATATGATCATGCTAGTACAACTCAGATATGATACATATGGTTGGAGTTGTTGATATAGTGGCATGAGGAGCATCGTGCTAGTATAGCTTAGAGGTTGACCTACAACTTAGATATTATGCTTGCATCATGCTAGTTATGTTCATGCTAGTACATCTTAGAGACGATGTTGGTGAGCCGCATCATGCTAGATATGGCCATGCGAGTACAACTTAGATATGATGTATTGACATCATGCTAGATATGTCATGATAGTACGACTTAGAGATGACCACATAACTTAGAGATGATGCAGGGGGCTCGTGTCATGTTAGATATGATCATGCGAGTACAACTTAGAGTTGGCAGACAACTTAGATATGATGTATTGACATCATGCTAGATATGTCATGCTAGTACGGCTTAGATATGATCATACAACTTAGAGATGACATAGTGAGGCATTGATTTACATCATGCGAGTACAACTTAGAGGTGGACATAGAACTTAGAGATGATGCATTGGAATCATGCTAGTACGGCTTAGAGATGACGTAGATGATACTCTGGATCACACTAGTACAACTTATATATGATGCATTCACATCATGCTAGTACATTTTAGAGGTGATGCAACCGATGACATTGTTGATGCAGGATGATATCAAATGATATGATTTGATTGTTGTGGAGAATGTATGTCTTTGGACAGTAGTTGTATGCTACTGCGGTGGATGTTTTCCACTGGTAGTGACTGTGTGTCACTAGTTAGTAGTCATGTGCTACTAGGAGTGGTTGTGTACCACTGGGTAGTAGTTGTATACTACTATGGATAGACACAATTGTATTCTATTGGATGGCATTGTAGCAGTTGTATGCTACTATCTGATTGCCATGGACACTACCATTAGTGTTGGAGATGATTTCCAGCTAAATGGATAGTTAATGTGCTAGTGGACAGACATTCTCTAGGTGGAGAATGGTCCAGGAAGAACAAATTGTTGGTGGACATACATTCTCCTTGTGGAGAATGGTCCATGTTGACAGACTGCGGATGTATCATCGACTGGTATTTTCCTAAGTCGCAGATTGTGGCCCGATTAGGAAAATGGTTCAGGATCGATATTCTCCTGAGGCATAGTTATTATACCGATCAGGTTGAATAGTCTACCCCCTAAGGACATGATGTTCTGATTAGGGTGGTTGACATGAGACCAATATTATCTAAGGCATATGGGTAGAGATTGATCTCTAAGGTACATATGACCCGATTAGAAAATAATCTGAGACTGACATTCCTGTAGGAATGGTCTCTGTAGCCCATGGCATGGATTTCAACATCTGGGAGGACTGAAATTCTTATAGGACATAGGTCCAGATTAGAAGAATGGTCCTTGTAGCCCATTGCGGGGATTTCAACATCTGTTGGGACAACTATTCTTCTAAGTTGTATGTCCGGAATAGAAGAATGGTCCTTGTATCACTCTGTTGAGTGAGTGACTTATTCAACATCATGACCGATCACTCAGATGGAGTATGGCCTCAAGAGATGATGCATTTGATGCTATCAGATGATACTGATAGTGGTGATTTTTCTCGTGAGTTGATCTACCTGATCATGAGATAACCTATGTGGATATGATGATGCTACGAACAGAATGGTATGTTTGTGCTTAATACCATTATCATTAAATACCTCCCTTGATAGGAGGGAGTGTTGATGTTACGGTAGCTATGGGAGGTATTAACCTCCATGTGTAACCTCTGACTAGATTATAATGTTCTGGAATCTAGAGAAACCATAAAGAGATGTGTAGAAACCCTAGAAGACATGTCATATCAATAAAATAAATAATATTTAAGTATTAGCCTCTAAAAGAAGAAGTCAGCCTGGACAGGTGATGTAGAGCGCTATAAATAGAGGGTGCTTGAGATCATTTGGTCATTCATTCACTCACATCTCACACAAGTAAAGTGGTGCATACGTTTGGAGAAGGAGTGCAACTGTAGCTACTGCAACTAAGTTTTTGGTCTTGGTTTCTGCTTTGTGGACTCTCTGTTTGGTGCGCTATTCTTGGAGAGAGAGAGATACCTTATCTCTTGGTTATCTGTTTGGTCTGGTACTGCTTACAAAATTATTCTATCTGTCAAGGTTACAATGCTTAGGGGTGGCTGCGTGCCTACAGTTGGGTGACAATATTGAGATATTGTCTATGGTAAAACGAGCACATCGAATATTTTAACAAAAATTAGCTACATGCCCTTCTTGGGGTTAATAAGCCCAAAATCCCAAAAGATGAGGAAACAAAAGGGGAACAAGTGTGGAAAGTGGTAAGTATGAGCGGGAATGGTACAATGACCCTTCAAGGAAATACCTAATAACAACCCTTTTCTTGAGGGTGACCTACTTACTAAGAAACCATGCCACCCACCAAGGTGAAACTAGGAAAAAGGAATAATTTACAAGAAAATGTTCCATAATTGATAAATGATTATTTACAAAATGTTCAAATGCTTCAAATATTAAAATATCACTTACCACGAGACTAGACTTGTTACCTCATGAAGCAAGACTTGTTGTCTTCTTGGAGCCAAGTTGGTGTAGTGGATGTTTCTCTGTGGTAAAGTAGAGGGTCTCTATGGGCTATGCTAGACATAAGACTCTCAACACTCCATGTCTACTACATGTGGACCTTGAGACATCATCTCCTTAGTTACCCATAGACTGGGGGGTAACATTTGGCTCCTACATGGGGACATGTGCTCACCATAGAGCGCATGAGATCTTCAACATCTCTTGGTATGACCTATTCCTACATAACTCAAGTAAATTGTTACAATTTGAAGGGTGGTGTAACTCACCCCTTCTTCATATGAGAAAATATGCTAACCATAAAAAATCTAGAGAAAAACTTGAAAATAATTTTTTTTGACACTTATATTCTAACATATCAATATGAGTATGCAAAACATAAGAATTTAACATTAAAATATGAAATGATGCAAGAAAAGAATATGTAAATCATAAGCATGTATGGAAATCCAATAAATATGCAACTACACTACCATGATATGCATGGTGCAACATATATGCAATGCAATGTAGGATGCAAATGCCTACTCTAACCTACCTACTCTAATCTAGGTTAATCAAAGAAGTTAATTCTTTCCTCCACAATGGGGATTGAGAAGGTTCCCAATAAATAGTAATGGATGCCTCCCCTACAGTGTGGATAGGTAATAAGAGTCATCGACATAATTCCTTCCAATCTTGAAGGGACCGAACCAAAATTTCCTTGTAGTGTGGATAGTTAATAAGAGTATGGAAATCCAATAAATATGCAACTACACTACCATGATATGCATGGTGCAACATATATGCAATGCAATGTAGGATGCAAATGCCTACTCTAACCTACCTACTCTAATCTAGGTTAATCAAAGAAGTTAATTCTTTCCTCCACAATGGGGATTGAGAAGGTTCCCAATAAACAGTAATGGATACCTCCTTCCCTGCAGTGTGGATATGTACTAAGAGTCATCGACATAATTCCTTCCAATATTGAAGGGACCCAACCAGAATTTCTCATATTCCTTATGGGTACTAGGCTAGCCCATCTTCGTATCCCACATCAAAACCAAATATTCTTTTTTATAATCCCTCCCTTTGATATCTATTGATTCTTGTATCACTCTGGTGTATTGTCTTGAGGGAGGGGGGTGGAATTCCACAGTAAGGACATCATCTTGGCTTAGTCTAATCAACATGTCTTCATCTTATTTCTTTAACAAATTGACTGAGCCAACCTCATTGTCCTTATACCCATCTAGAAGCTGATGGTAGTATTCCTTCTTTGGACATTCTATAGCATTGAAGTCTTCTTCCTTGGCTAAAGGTAAATCATCTGGATAAAAATATGAAATAGATTCACTAGTTGTTTCAAGGATTTCCTCTATTTCGGAGTCAATGTCAATCTCTTCAACATGAGTATTTTCCATGGGCATGTTGGGTAGGTGGGAATAAGTACCATCATCCATATGTATATTAATACCAGTCAAATCCATCTACAATGTGCCACCCAATGTTGTAGAAATTTTCGTAGACAAGAGCATTCCCCATACAACAGGGACATCTATAACCACAATGTCCATCAAGAGGAATATCTCAGGATATCGAGCAAGGAGGACCTTCACATTCTCTATCACACCATGAGTGGGAATGGCCCTAGACTCGATTCCACACACATCTCGTTAAGGCCTTGTGGTTTAAAAAACCAACTACCTCTTTAATTTTAAGGACACCATATTTGCACCTGCACCTGAGTCAAGCATACAATTATTGAAGCACTTATTATTCACTTGCAATTCCATGAAGAACAGTGGGTGATCATCATATTGCATCCTGAAATGATTAGCTTGTAGCATTATAGGAGGGTCCACAGGTTCACTTGGTACCTTGAAGAATATTTCGAACTGGCTTCTCATCAAAGGAATATTTATGATCTCTTTCAAAAGCACTGTTACATTGATCTTTTCCAAGACACTATCTAAATCAATATTCAAGTCAATATCGTTTGTATTTGGCAGTAGGAAGAAGTCTACTTATTGGTGGTGAAGGAATATTTTTTTAGGGTATTAGGATCGTTGGGAGGGATTATATTTTCTCTCATTTATCTCATGTACACTTGTAATTACCTTTGCTTAAGTTGCTCCCTTGTCTCCTCATCTAGGTTATTTATAACTTCCATACTAGCCCTTCTAGTTGTTTCTTTCTCTCCCTCCTACCGCGTGGCTATAGGATTTCCTACCACTATAACCTTAGTAAGAAATCCCCTCATTTTAGTGATGGAGGAGGTCCACCACAGGGGAGGCTTCCCCATTGACCTCAAGGGAAAAAAGTAGCAAGTTTGTTAGCCAAGCCTACCGTCCCCTCTTTTGATCACCTAACTAACAATCTAGTTCTGTGAAATGGATGTGCTATGGAGTTGTTTGAGTACTTTTCTAGAACAAGAACCGTTATAGCATATATATGATTTATTTCCAAGTATAAACATGCAATCAAAACCTCATAACACACTAGACAATGATAATTTTCTATGGCTGGTACAAAATTGCAACAATACAACAATTTATAAAAACAAATACAAGTTTGTAACAACAACAACAAATATAGCTTAGAAATGAAACTATTGACAATATAAATTCATAATAAACTTAGTAGATTAATACCCAATTGTTATATGCAATATTTGGTAAGTTTAATCCACCTTTAGTTCAATGTATCCAACAAATAAGAGAGTATTTATATGGTTTTAGAAAACTTTTGCAAGAGAAGCAAGTTTGCAATCAAATTAGCTTCAATTAGTGTTAGTTAAGTTAGTAGATAGCTTGAGAGATTGAGAATAAATAGTTTTTTTATCACTTTCACCTCAAGAGAGATTTAAAGATTAGTGCCTTAGGGATATGGAGTCTTGATAACAACAATGCAATATATTTTGGAGATGAAGCTAGAAAAGGCTAAGAGGTAAGGATTGAATTATAAGGTGCTAGCACATTAGGGCCTTAGGGTTCAAACCTTTAGGAGAGGGATTTCTAGAGTGCAAACACTTTTGGGCTCTAGCAACCTTTTTAACCTTCAGATTAGGTACTTCAATTACGTCAAAATCTAGAGTCTAGAATAAAACTCCTAAAGTGTTATCTCTTTATGGATTTAGGATTCTAACCCTAGGTAGGATTTTCCTTCACAAATATATGAATGAAATTAACCTTGTGAGAGGAGGAAGCACTTATGCTCCTCTCTTAGGTTTTACCAAGTAATATCTTCAATATGAACAAGTAAAATTCATGATGAAGCATTCAATAACATGAAATAAAATTGCAGAAATTTACTTAATTCACCAAGATATGACAATAATAAACCCTAATTGCAACAATACCATCCAAAATTAAGCAAATAGTCATCCACAATTGAGATCCAATGATAACGCATAAGGTAAAAGAGCCAATAACCCTAAATGGGTGAAAATTTCAAATGTGTTCTCTCACAAAAGGTGAGAAGTTGTGATGATAAAATGAAACTTGGATAGCCATATTTATATGGAAACTCTATCCATCCAAAAGACTCCAATAAAAAGTCGTGTCTCTACATAAGAGGGCCAACCCCTTAAATTTTCCCTTGCACTATACAATTTTTTTTTTGTTTTACATGAAATAAAACCCTAAAAGGGTGACGTCATGCCCTAAGAGGGTGACATAGGCTCTCCAAGTGCAACGTCAAGCATGGTGAGGGAGACGTTGGGCCTCCAAAGGCCATGTGTCATACCCAAAGTTCCCTGACATCGTCTCTTCCTATCAGGCCACCTCTGGAACCATCTCATTCATCAAACCCCATCCCTCCAAGGTGATGTCAAGGGATAAGGGGTGACATCCTAAGCCTCCAAAGGCCAATGTCTAATTGGAGAAGGGTGCAACCTCATCCTCTGGTGATGCCAAGGTTCCTCCAAAGGGAATTTCTTATGTCCTCTTTGTGCAATATTCATCATCGATGGTCTTCTTCATGCGGGGTCCAGTGTCCATCCTATGGGCAAGGTCCTGCAAAGATAAACTAGTACGCCCTCCAGGGGTCCACAAGTCACAAGTATCATGCTAATTAAGACACATTTAATACAATAACCACCTAAAAATGTGCATCAAACCCCCATTTTCAAACTAAAAAAATGCTCAAATAGCTTATAGGTTTTTCCTAATTTAGGTATGGAAGGGGTGTCATGGTGCCCTATTGGGTAAGCCAATCCCTAAGTCAAGCGATATTTCCAAAGAAGAACCCATCTAAGTCATGAAATGAATATGAGGTGGATTGGGGAAAGACTTATATGCATGGGGTTCTTGACATACCAGGGTTCGTATTGTCTCATTTATGGGTGCCTTTGTGGAGGGTGTGGTGTGTCCTTCGTTTGCAATGCAACATTTTTCCAAGTCCTTTCCTTTTATTTATTATTGTTCGAAGATTGAGTGCTATCTGTAATGGAAAGTAAAGAGCACCACAATGACACTTGGAGTTAGGAACACATTGAGTTCAATATGCAATGGAAAGTAAAGGACACCACAAAATGCATTCCCCAACAAGTGGGCCATTTATTAATTATATGTTCTAGAAGGTCCTTGATTTTATGGAGTATCTTTTCATTGCTCTCAGGACCTTAGGATGAGCATCTAGAAGGATAATGATTGAAATTTAACTTTTTCCAGCTACAACGCCTCTGGGCCTTTATCCCTTTTTCTCGTGAAATGAGGTACAAGTCCTTCTTGGGGTCAATGAGCGCGAAATCCCAAAATATGAGGAAATCAAAGGGGAAGAAGTGTGGAAAGTGGTAAGTATGAGCGAGAATGGTATGATGAACCTTCAAGGAACTACCCAATAGAAACCCTTTTTCTCGAGGGTGACCTACTTACTAAGAAACCATACTACCCACTAACGTGAAACTAGGAAAAAGGAATAATTTCCAAGCAAATGTTCCATAATCAAGAAATGATTCTTTGCAACATGTTCAAATGCTTCAAATATTAAAATGACACTTACCATGAGACTGGACTTGTTACCTCATGAAGCAAAACTTGTTGTCTTCTTGGAGCCAAGCTAGTGTAGTGGATGCTACTCTGTGGTAAATTAGATGGGTTCTATGGGCTATGCTAGGCATCATAGTCTCGACACTCCATTTCTACTACCTTTGGGCCTCGGGAAATCATCTTCTTAGTTACCCTTAGACTGGACATGTGCTCACCGTAGAGTGCATGAGATCCTAAGCATCTACTTGTATGACCTGTTCCTACACAAATCAAGTAAACTATTGCAATATGAAGGGTGGTATAAATCACCCGTTGTTCATATGAGAAAATATGTTAACCATAAAAAATACAGAGCAAAACTTGAAAATAATTTTTTTGACATTTTTATTCCAACATATCAATATGAGTATGGAAAACATAAGAATGTAATATAACAATATCAAATGATGCAAGAAAATAATATGTAAATCATAAGCATGTATGCAAATCCAATCAAGATGCAACTACACTACCATGATATGCATGATGCAACATATATGCAATGCAATGCAAGATGCAAATGCCTACTCTAACCTACCTACTCTAATCTAGGTTAATCAAAGAAGTTAAGTATTTCCCCGACAATGGGGCTTGAGAAGGTGCCCACTAACCGGTAATGCATGCCTCCTTCCTTGTAGTGTGTATAGGTAATAAGATTTATTGACATGCTTCCTTTCGATCTTGAAGGGACCCAGCCAAAATTTCTCAGATTCCATATGTTAAGAACCAAATATCAAAATAGCATAAAAACCTCAGAATAAGTACTCAACGCCTTGAAAAAGAGATAAATTCAGATAATAATCCTCTTCGAGGGGACAACCTCCTTATACATCATATGAACTCAAAAATGCAATATGATTCCAAATGAAAAGGTCTTCTTGGTATATATAGGAGACTAGGAGGTATAATTACAACTACTAGACCCAAGATGACATAAGTAAAATAAAAATACTAATGTAATATGCCCCAATTAAGGGGTAATGTGCCACGATTTAGGGATTAACATACCCCTCCCCTTTAGGAAAGTGTTGTCCTCAATGCTTGAGTAGTTCTGGATGCTTCTGTATAAAGACTCATCTTCCCACGTGGAATCTTTAGCAAGTAGTTTTTTCCACTTAATGAGATACTCTAAAATTGATCCATTCCTCAGCTGGCGAATTCTTGTATCAGTGATAGCTTCAGGATCCAATATGATTTTTCCTTCCTCGTAAAGTTTTGGAAATATAGTTTGAACCAATATCTTGTCACCTATAACCTTCTTTAAGCATGAAACATGGAAAATTGGGTGTACTCGTGAAGATGCATGAAGATCCAATTTGAATGCCATAGTACCAATATTTTGCAACACCTTATAAGGGCCATAGTACTTCGATGATAATTTATTATCCTTCATATCTTTCTTGAGGGACATCTATTTGTATGGTTGTATTCTTAAAAATATCCAATCCCATACTTCAAAACTTCTTTCACTACAATATTGATTTGTTTGTTGTTTCATGTGATTCTGTGCCATAGTCAAGTTGTCCTTTAAGAGTTGGAGAACTTGTTGATTCTCGATGTGATCTTCCACTACTTGAACCTTATATTTTTCTTTTAGAGAAGAAGTGATGGATGGCGGGTGATATCCATAAAGCACCATAAATGGTGTCATTTTCATTGCAGTATGAAAGTAAGTGTTATACCACCATTCTGCCAAGGGTAACCACTTGAACCATTGTGTTTGTTTATTAGAGTAAAATAAACAAAGGTATCCTTCCATGCATTTGTTCACTATCTCAATTTGTCCATCAGATTGAGAATGATAAGATGAGCTATGATCCAATTGAGTACCCAAACAAGAAAATAATTCTGTCCAAAAATGTCTAGTGAAGATGGGATCTTTGTCACTTACAATAATCTTTGGGCTTCCAGGTAGTGTTTGAACTATCTTCATGAATGTGGTAGAAACTATACTAGATTTGAAAGGATGAGAGAGTGCACAAAAGTGTGTGTACTTGGTAAGTCTATCAACGATCACCATGATGGAACTCTTTCCTTCAGACTCCAGTAACCCTGTGATGAAATCCATGGAAACGTCCTGCCAACATTGAATTGGAATGGCTAATGGTTGTAAAAGACATGGGGTCTTAATTGTTTCCACCTTATTTTGTTGGCAAACCAAACATTCTTCCAAAAACCTTTGAACAATAGTTTTAAGGCCATCCCAAAAAAATTCCCTCTTGACCCTGTAATAGGTTTTCAAAAATCCTAAGTGCCCTCCTACCAGAGAGGTGTGCAATTCGAAAAGTACCTTTTGTTTGAATTGGGAGTTCTTACATAAATATAAGCGATCTTTGTACCATCGTGAATCATTTTTCCATGTAAATGTATCAGATGCATTGGAATCCCGCTGCAACCTTTGAATGAGAGTCCACACTTCTTCGTCATTCTTCCATTCATCCCTTGCTTATGTTATCCAATCAGGTTGGATGATAGAGATAGCATAGAGAAATGCCTCAACATCTTCATCCTTTCATGAGAGTGCATAAGCCACAACATTTTTCTTCCATTTTTTGTAGATGATTTCAAATTCATAACCCAACATCTTGGTCACCCATTTTTGTTTCTCTTCTGAAGATAGTCTTTGTTCCAAGAAGTATTTAAGACTGTCATGATTTGTTTTGACCTTGAAGTGCCTACATATTATACAAGGGAACCATTGCTTCAATGCATGTAGTATTGCCATCATTTCCTTCTCATAAATGGGTTTATGTAAGTCATTTACCTTGAGTGGCCTATTTTCAAAAGCAAGGGGCCTTCCTTCTTGCATTAGAACAACACCAATGCCATTTCCTGAGGCATCACATTCCACAATAAAGGTTTTTATTAAGTATGGTGTGCTCAAGATAAGATCTTTTCAAATTGCCTCTTTAAGTTGTTTAAAAGCTTGAGTTGCCTCTGGAGTCCATGACAATGCATCCTTCTTAGTTAATGCAGTTAAAGGTAATTTTATTCTTCCATAGTTTTGAACAAACTTGCGGTAGTAACTTGTCAAACCCAAAAATACTCTAAGATTATTCAATGTTTTGGGAATCGACCATGCCATCATGGATTTAATCTTCTTAGGGTCTACCTTGACACCTTCATGAGATACAATATGACCCAAATACTCTACCTCCTTCACCCTAAAGAAACATTTGGACGATTTGGCATATAGTTGTTTCTCATTTAGTAACTATAGAACCCTGTCAACATGTCGAACATGATCTTCCTAGGACTTGATATAGATTAGTATATCATTTAAAATTACTAACAAAAATTTTCGAAGGAAGGGCCTGAAAATGGAATTCATCAACCCTTGGAATGTGGAAGGTGCATTTGTAAGGCCAAAAGGCATGACCAAAAATTCATAATGGCCTTCATNTGAGTTCTGAATGTTGTTTTTTGGATATATTCTTTCTTCATTCTAATCTGATGGTACCTGGAACAAAGATCCAACTTTGTGAAGTAGATTTCTCCATGTAGTTCATCTAACAATTCATCAATGATGGGAATGGGAAACTTATCTTTAATGGTGATCTTCTTGAGCTCTCTATAATCTGGACACATACACCATGAGCACTCTTTCTTGAGTACCATTACTATCGGTGAAGAGTAAGAACTTTGGCTAGGTCTAATAATGCCATCCTCTAACATTTATTCAACCATACTCTCAATTTCACTTTTCTGGGCATAAGGGTATCTGTAAGGCCTGATATTAGGAGGAACACTCCTAGGAATTAAGTGAATAGCATGATCAAGATCACGAGTGGGTGGAAGACCTCTAGGAATATCTTTAAATACTTTGGAATGCTTATCAATGATCCCTTGGAGATCTAGAGGAACATACGGCTTAGATGTTTGAACATCTAGTGAGCATAGTTGTACAATTACACCTTGATTCCTCTTTTTCAATAATTTTTTCATGCCATTAGAGCTTACCACCTTCCTGGGTTTCCTTGTGATACCCCTTAACTCAAATTCCTTTCCTTCCAATGAAAATTTCATGAACAGTTATTGAAAATTAAAATCCATTGTTCCCGATGATTTTAACCATTGGACCCCTAGTACGAAATTAGCACCACCCATGGGTATATAAATCATTGGATTATTCATTACATATTCCTCCGTAGTAAGATTGATCTTATGGTATTTTCCATAGAAATTGATAGTTCCTCCATTTGCAATCATTACTTGAAACTATGGCATTGGATATATAAAGCAATTGAGAGCTTTGGATAATTTACAGTGAATGAAATTATGAGTACTACCAGAATCAATTACATTATTACCTTTTTTTTTTTATATATCCTTCAATATTGAGGGTTTGAGGAGTGCTAATTCCAGCCAATGCATGACATGATATGGTGGGAGTAATCTCTTCAGAATAAATCTCTTATACATCTTCATCTTGAGATGGTTCTTTTTCTTCTTACTCTTCACAATCTATGTAGAATAATTTCTTCTCACCACACTTATGTCCCTTACTGTACTTGCTGTCACAATTAAAGCATAAACCTTTTGTTTTTCTTTTACCCCAATTGTTGAGGTTTCAACCTTGTGGGTTGAGGTGGTTTAGAAGAAGGAACATTATTCTCTCGATAGATGTTAGGGGTGGTCCTTCTAGTAGCCATAGCCAAATTTTTACTTTCAACATTTCTCGCCACCCTGAACGCATTCTCCAATGATTTGGGTTCCCAAAGGTGAACCTCATGTTGAATGCTATCCTTTAAAGTTCCTATGAAGACATCAATCAGGTGCTCATCTGGAATATTTTTTACCTTTATATTCATTCTTTGGAAGTTCTCAATGTGCTCCACAATTGAACCCTTTTGCTTGAGATTTATCAATTGGCTGAAGAAGGTATTGCTCCTTGTATCCTCATAGTGTGCTATCATTTCTTCCGTGAAAATTGTCCAAGTGACAAGTGATTTGTGAGAACAAAGCCATTGATACTACACAAACTGATTAGGTTCTAAATATAAGGACATAATTCGTACCTTTTGTGTGTGGCACATCATGTAGATCAAAGAAATGCTCCATCTGGAGTATCCATGTGATTGGATCCAAGCCATCAAACTTCCTCATATCGATATTAGGAAAGTGGTTGGTATTCAACCCAAATATTGAGTTTCTCCAGTCTTGATTCATCTTCCTTGAGTCCTCATCATGAATTTCATGTGATACATTATCACTTTTAGGTGGCCTCTCTATTAGCAACCTTTTGAACCCTTCCATGATCTCCCATTTTAAGCCATCCGTCTTGGTATCCATCATCGCTTCTAGATTAACTTTAGTTGAATACATCATCCTTTGTAGTTCATCTTTTGTTACTGCCTTCTTTTGTAAATCATCTATGTCCTTGCACATTTCTTCACCTTCATCGAAATTCCAAGTAGAACTGTCTAAGGGATTATTTGGTGTATAATTTTCCTTTTTTGATGGCACGTTGGCCAAGTATCACTGCAAGGTAGGAATTCCTAATTGGCTTAGGTAGAGGTCCTCACAAACAAGGGAGTGTCAGGTGCTATAGCTCTCTGATATAGGTGTGGGGTCCAACAATAGTACTCTACCCAATATCTCATGACACTAACTAAGGAGGCTTGACCATGCCCTTATCCATACTATCCGACCACCCATGTACTAGAGAGTGATGTTATTGATGTAATATAGCAACAAGATGGAAAAATGGTTTACTTGGTTGGTCTCAGGATTCTACGGGGTCTCCTGATATACGCTGGGTATGTTGGAGATCAAATACATAGTAGTTATGTCTAATGTGAAACCGTTCGAAAGGGGCCTTCCAATATACTTTAGGTACGTGGAAGAACCACATTGTCCCCGAGTTGTAGCAATGACAAGTAACAACAATTCCTATGTTTAGAGACGTCAGAATATGTATGTACCTAGAAATCCCTAAGATTCTCCCAATTTTATGTGAAACTATTTTTATCCCACTTTATTCCACTTTTTGATTCACCCCAATTGGATCTTCTAGTCAAAAGATATGCAAATTTCCAAAAACAAAAATGCACCTTTTAAAACCATGATTTGGAGACTATTCTACTAACTGATATTTCTTTTGTTGTAGCTGTGCAATTTCGGATCTTTTGAGTCTAAAATTTCAGCTTGAGGTAGTTTGATGTGTCTTATTTCCAACCCCATAGGTTAGACCAATATTGGATTCTCCAAGAGAATTTTATGATAACGTTTCCAAGATGTAACTAGTTTTTTCCCTTTTAGGAGAGCGAACTTGTACGAACTAACACATGTCACTGCCTTCACTTCAGAAGTTGAAATTTGTAGCAGTACAAATTCGGTCCGTAACATAACCAATGGAATATATATCACTCAATTTGGAGGTCTGTAGCTTCAGATATAACAATTTTCCCAAGAACATTTGTTTTAGAATAAAATCTGGACCATTCAAAAACCTTAATTTCCTCAGAGAATAACTTTCAGAGTGCGTCAAATCAATG
Organism: Picea mariana; assembly: GCA_032191745.1. Lineage (NCBI taxonomy): Eukaryota > Viridiplantae > Streptophyta > Pinopsida > Pinales > Pinaceae > Picea > Picea mariana. The sequence goes on from JASDQU010010172.1 coordinate 134,535, forward strand.
GATTAAATTTGTACACAATATACTTCACTATTCCACCTTAGTAATGTAAAAATTTCAGAACCTGAAACCAAGCCGAAAAAAATTGGGAGTGAAAATTCCAAGAAGACTCGTTTCAGACTAGTTTTAGGACTAGTCAAAAACCCTAACTTGAACAGAATGTATCTCCAAAAATATAAAGAAACAATATCTTAAATTTAGAACCAAGTTATCTCTATATGTCTCCTATATACCATAGAAATTTCATATCCCGAAACCTTCCAGAATAAAAGTTGTAGTGAAAATTACAAGAAGACTTGTTTTGAAAAAGTCAGTCTCAAGAATTGTCTAACTCTGATACCAAATGTTAAGAACCAAATATCAAAATAGCATAAAAACCTCAGAATAAGTACTCAACGCCTTGACAAAGACATAAATTTAGATAATGAGCCTATTTGAGGGGACAACCTCCTTATACACCATATGAATTCACAAATACAAAGTGATTCCAAATGAAAAGGTCTCCTTGGTATATATATAGGAGACTAGGAGGTACAATTACAACTAATGGACCCAAGCCAACATAAATAAATTAACAATACTAATGTGATATGCCCCAATCAAGGGGTGATATGCCCCAATCAATGGGTAATGAGCTGACACATCTTCGTATCACACATCAAAACCAAATCTCCTTGTTTATAATCCCTCCCTTTGAAATCCATTACTTCTTGTATCACTTTGGTGTATTGTCTTGAGGGAGGGGGTTGGGATTCTGTAGTAAGGACATCATCCTAGCTTGGTCTAATCAACATGTCTTTATCTTATTTATTTATCACTTTGACTGAGCCAACCTCATTGTCCTTATACCTGTCTAGCAGTTGCTGGTAGTCTTCCCTCTTTTGACATTCTATAGCATTGAAGTCTTCTTCGTTGGCGAAAGGTAAATCATCTGGATAAAAATATAGAAGAGATTCCTTGGTTGCTTTAGGGATTTCCTCTATTTCAGATTCAATGTTAATCTCTTAAACATGAGTCTTTTCCATGGGAATGTTCAGTAGGTGAGCATAAGTACCATCGTCCATAGGTATATTAATACCAGTCAAATCCATCTGCAATGTTCCACCCAACGTTGCAAAACATTTCCTAGACAAAAGCATTCCCCATACATTAGGGACATCTACAACCACAATATCCATCAAGAGTACTATTTAAGGATATCGAGCAAGGTATACCTTCACATTCTCTATCGCACCATGAGTACGGTTAGGAAGAAGCCTACTTACTAGTGGAGGAGGAAGCTTTTGTTGAGGGGGCTTAGGATCAGTGAGAGGGACTGGAGTTTATATCTTTTGTCTCGTGTAAACTTGCAATTCCCCTTTCTTAAGTTTCTCCCTTGAATCCTCATCTAGGTTGTTTATAACTTCAATCGTAGCCCTTCTATATGCTTCTTTCTTTCCCTCCCCATGTTGTTCAGGTGTGATGTTGGGGTATTCTTGGGGGGACACAATACATATATGGTTCATGACACTCAAAGTATTCATTTGATTAGGTTCCCCAAATTTCATTGGGAATTCATGTTCCCAATGTGCATCCCTACATGGTAGACACCGAGGATCCTTGTCTACTATGTTTGAGGGGGAAAGAGTGTTGGGAACCTTTTGTTCATTACAATGTTTCCATCCTTGCAGGATTTTGAGGCTATCCCTTGAAAGGGGACTTAGGGGCTTGTTTTTGTGCTCTTTCCAAATTAGTGATTATGTTCATCATCAAGGTATAATTTATTTCCATATCATTCATGGTCTCGTCAATCCATGCCAACACACCACTAATATATTGAGTTGGTTCAACGTTGTTCACTACCTTGGGTTTGGTATCTGTTCTAGCTCTTTGGGCATAAAAAGGTTCTACCTTTCATGATGAAATATTATCCTCAATCTTTGTAGCCATTTCAAGGGCTTCTTGAATGGTCTTTAGACCTTTGTCACTGAGCAAGAATCCAAAGTGCCATGGATAAGCCTTAAAATAGAGGAAGAGAAGGTAATCTTCTCCAGGGTGATGAATTTTAGGTATTTGCTGAAGGAGCTTCTCAAATTTGGAATGAAACTATTTAGCAGTCTCATTTTTAGACTTTTCGATCTCAATAAGTCGTGTCAACAACATTTTTGGACATTATTTGACACTCCACCTCTTGAGGAAGGGTTCTTCTAGTTGATCCATGGTATTGATGCTCTTATAGAGGAGACTGTCATACCATCTTCTAGTAGAATCATGAAGAGTGGGAAAGAAAAGTTTCATCACCAAATATTCAACATTATCACTTACTAGACTTAGTTGAAATAAGGCCCAACAATTACTCATATTCTCTTCAGCATTGGTCACATCATTACCAGAGAACTTGGGCAACCATTTCTCATACTTAGGAGGCATCTGTTGGGGGTAGCCTATGATAGATGGCATTTCCAAAGGATTGAAAAGTTTGGATTCCCATTTCTTTTGACCCATTGTGTTCAAAGGAAGGTTTCCATCAAACAAGGATTTCACCATAAGTGAGTTATGTGGAATCCTTCTTTTGTAGGTCTTAGGTGGTTTAGTGTACCTCCTTGGAGTTTGTGGAGTTGTCATATGATCAACCCTAGATCATCAAAGGAAGATGAGGGAATCACCCTTGGTGGAGTCGCTAGGCAAGATTGTAAGATAGCGGCTTCGAGATATCTTACCAAACGATATGTTGTTGAGGAGAATGAGTCAATCCTCCCTGGAAACAACACCAAAATTTTATTGCAGGATTTGTAGTTGTGCAAATCCCGACAAAATATCACCAAAACTTGTGTAACTATAGGATATCCTACCAATGAACCATAGTAAGAAATACCGTTGTTTTAGTATTGGAGGAGGTCCACCACAGGGGAGGCTTCCCCGATGACCTCAAGGGATAAAAGTAGCAAGTTTGTTAGTCAAGCATACCACCCCCTACTTTGATCACCTAATGAACAATCTAGGTCTGTGAAATGGATGAGGTATGGAGTTGTTTGAGTACCTTCCAATAACAAGAACACTTATAGCATATATATGATTGATTTCCAAGTATAAAAATGCAATAAAAACCTTATAAGAATCTGGACAATGATAATTTGTTGTTCTTGGTACAAAATTGCAGCAATACAACAATTTATAGTAGCAAGTACAAGTCTGTAACAACAACAATAAATGTCATCAGAAATGCAACAATTGATAACATAAATTAAACATAAACTTAGTAGATTAATACCAAATTGTTATATGCAATTTATGGTAAGTTTAGGATACCTTTAGATCAATGTATGCAAAAAATAAGAGAGTATTTAGATGGTTCTAGCATACTTTTCCAACAAGAACAAGTTTGCAATCGAATTAGCTTAAGTTAGTGTTAGATAGGTTAGTAGATAGCTTGAGAGATTGAGAATAAAGAGGTTTTTTATCACTTTCACCACAAGAGAGATTTAATGATTAGTACTTTAGGGATATGGAGTCTTGATAACATCAATTGATCCAGGTGGGTATTGGTGGCCACTAGCCTATTCCAACTGGCTCATCTTGACAATTTTTAGTTCAACACGTTTCTCTGTAATGATGACATTTCTTTGTAATTATGGGTTTTTCACTTCCAGGGCTGTCCTGAAGCCCTACATAACATCCAGGTGGATATTGGTGGCTACCCACCAATTCCAACTGGCTGATTTTGGAAGTTTTCATACCAGTACATCTTTTTGTACTTCGAGGGTCGTTTTGGGGCCCTAAATAGTTTTTTTTTGCTTGCCATAGAAAAACTATAGATAGGGTCATATTTGGACAACATAATGTTTACTTCTCAAAAATACCTTTCCAACGGGCTATCACATGCCTAAAACGAAGGTCGTATGCAAAAGTTACGACCCCAGAAAGTTGAGGTACCAACTTACGCATCGGGGCCGACATAACTTTTGGTGTTTCATCTCCTAGGGTTAGGTTTTTGGATGTCTAAGGTTTTTGAATTCATGAGTAATGTTAAAAAGGCCTCTAGATCCTCATTGTAATCATTATGCTCAAACAGATGCACGTAACATCCACATCTCTTCTCAAATATAGTTACCACTATTCGAGCAAGTTGTTTCAGTTATGTAGTTTTACAATTTCAACCTATTTTCTTTATTCAATAGAAGTTATTGTTCACTGGACATCTGTTGTTGTTCTTCGTATCTCTGTGTTATGGTATTCAATCTATTATTCATTTCATTCCGCTCATAAATAAAGATTAGTGGTATCAGAGCATTCTTCTCTTCATTTGTTTTTCTTTGTGCATGTCCCTGACAAGATCTGGGTACAAGAAGTTGGGACTCGAACCATTCAAGCCTTTGCAATATCGGTCACGTCGAGCCTAACCACAACTCATGAGGGACGAGAAGAAAGATGACAGAGCAAGAGATCATTTTAAATTGTTGCTCGAGGAAGCCCTTGCATGACAAAGGAACAAAATGATGGACAACTTTGAACAGATCCTTCGACGACTGCCCATAGGAGACACATATTCATCAAGCGGCCACACAACCCCCTTCAAGGTACAAGTAAATTTTGATATTCCATTATTTGAAGGAATTATAGATGCGGATGCTATAGATAAATGGTTGAATATGCTCGAAGGGTATTTTTCAGTCCACAATTTTTACGATAGGGAAAAAATTACTTTTTCACTCCTAAAGGTCATCCCCCATGTTAAGGACTGGTGGGATACGTACTTTGAGAAAAGGGCCACAGAGGAATCTGCAATATTTTTGGTCACCCCCACATGGGATTCCTTCAGGGATTCCCTTAAAGAACAATACTACCATGTTGGAAGCTACGAGGATCAGTACACACGATGGACTACACTGTGTCAGGAAAGGGAGCCGACAATACCATATTTCACCAATATTTTCCATACTCTACGCACCAAATTGGGTATCAAAGACTTTGAACGACATTTGGTGCTCAAATACCGCGGTTGTATGCACAATTACATTCAAATAGAAATGAAGTTATTGTACATCGCATCATTAGATGCAACTTATAGATATGTTGTCAAGATCGAGAAGAAATTTAAGTAGAGGAGGCGAGAGTTTGGATCTGGGAATTCCTCACAGTCGAAGTAGGGCAAAGGCTATCCCAACCCACCAAACAAGGGACAAAGCAAATATGGTCGCTCTCAAGACAAACAGTCCAAGTCGCAACCCAAGAAGGTAATGAGAAGTCAAAGAAGGACATGGGAAAGTGGTGTGAATACCATAAAATCCCTTGGCACAACACCGAAGAATGTCGCTCTAAGCAGTCAGTGGTGGTCGAGCTCAAAGCTTTCAAGTCAGAGGCAGATTATGACTCTGAAATGAATATTTTATGAGCAGAATGAAATGAATACATATTATTATTATTCTTAACACAGAAACACAAGAAAAAATAACATAGATACATTAAAACTGGCGTTTGTTCAATAAGGAAATATGCTGAAATTGTAAAATGCAGACTGAAACAAGCTTGCTAGAATGGTGGTGGCTTATCTCTGAGAAGATATGTGACGGATACGCTCATTCGCAATAAGATGGTTACAATGAGGCTCTCCAATCCTTTTATAATAAACAAGAATTTCAAAACCATATACATCCAAAAACCTAACCCTAGGAGATGAAGCGCCAAAAGTCATTCGGGCCTTGTTGGGGTGAGTTACTACATCAACTTCCCGGGGTCGTAACTTTTGCATACGATCTCCATTTTATGCACACGATAGCTCATTGGAAATTTATATCCAAGGACTACACATGTTAACATTTAAATCTAACTATATCCACAATTTGACTGTGGCGAGCCCTAAAAACGTTGTTGAGGGCCTCAAAACAGGCGCAGAAGTCGAGGACCCAAAAAACTAGGAAAAAACAACCAAACTGGAAAACTACCAAAATGAGCAAGTTGGAAGAGGTGGGAGGCCACCAACATCCATCTGGATCAATCCTCCCCCTTTATGAAGCAATGGTATCCATTGCGTTGAGTTCGCCCATCATATGAGGAAATTTATGTTGAATTCGGCCCCGGGTGAGCCACTTGCCTTGGTGCAGGAGTTGCCCTGCTTTGACAACTCGATAAAGCTGGATCCTTTGCTGGCGAGTTCCCTTGACTTGTGTGTCCACAATTTGATCACTAGATGCCTGTTGCATACAGTTAGTGTTGATCTCTTTTAGTGTCAGCTGTTATGCTATCTCTAAGGTGTCCAATAATCGTGGGAAATATGGCCGAAGGAGATCCACATTGAACATTGGGTGCAGGACAAGGAAAGGGGGAATGTTGGGCTCAAAAGAATTGTCACCCACAACCTTGGTGATGGTGTAAGGTTCATAACAACGTGGGTGAAGCTTCCGATGGGGCCATGTAAGGAGTTCTTTCTTCAAGTGCAACCACACTTTGTATCCCACCCAAAACTTATGTGGCACCTAATGTTGATCATGACATTGATTTTACTTGGCATTTGACTTCTGTAAAATATCTTGAACTTGTTGGTGGATGTGCTGCATCCGCTCAATGAACTAGGTGGATTTGTCAACTTTAGTTGGAGAAGGTGATGAGTCGACTAGGGTGGCCACAAGGGGTAGTGCAACATCCATGGGACCCAATGGTTGGAATCCCAAACCTACCTGAAAGGGGCTGTGGTCGGTTGAGCTATGTAGGGCTCAGTTGTAGCTATGCTGAAAATAGGGAAGACTCTCATCCCATGTGCATGGATGCTTGGAATTGTACATGCACAAGATATGCATGATCATCTGATTGATGACCTCAGTTTGGCCATCTGTCTGGGGGTGGAAGGCAATGGATTTGGTGAGTTTGGTGTCCAGCAGTGACCAAAGGCTCGACTAGAACGTGTTGAGGAACTGACTGTCCCGATCTGAGACAATGGTTTGTGGGATTCCAAAATGTACCCAAACTCATTCAAAGAAGACCTTAGAAGTGGCCTCTACTGTGATGCTCTTCTTGCAGGCGGCCATAATCTCCATCTTGGAAAAGCGATCAACAACCACAAAACACAATCATTTCCTCTCTTGGTGGACGGAAGGCCTGACATGTAGTCCATTGAGATGGATTCCCATGACCTGTCAGGAGTAAGCAGAGGGGTGTACATGTCCTGTTTCTTAGTGGTCAATTTGGCAATAACGTAGGCACTGCAGGACCTGATATACTTGTTGACATCATGTCAAAGTTTTAGCTAGTAGAAATGTTTCTGCAACACTGCCACTGTCTTTTCGACACCGAAGTGTCCTACCACCCGACTGCAGTGGCTTTCCCAAATGAGCTTCCCTCGCTCGCTTGATGGAATGTAGAGATGGCCCAGATGGCACAACAACCCATCCTGAAGATGAAAATTAGCGACAACTGAGTTTGCGCCCAAAATTCGGTAGGTGGTGGCGAAGTTAGGGTCTGTCTCATATAGGTGGGGCCATCCGGAGGTCTCGTGGCCGTAAGATTCTAGCACCGTGGTGATTGCTGCGACTGGAGGTCGTCTGAGGAAATCAACGAATCAGTTGGTACTTCCTATTTTATACTTGATGTTGAGGTGGAACTGTTGCAAGTATGTGGACCACTTTTGATGGCGATCATTATGCAATTTTCCTTGTGTCTGTATGAATTGTAGTGGCTTATGATCAGTGTGGATGACTGTCTCCTTCCCAAGAATGTAATGCCTCCATTGGCAGAAAAATTGCACAATAGAGTACATTTATTTGTCGTAAATAGGATACTTACGGATGACATATGATAGTGTCTCACTATGATAGGCCACAGGGTGGCCATGCTGAGTGAGGACTGCACCCACAACATAGTCTGAAGCATCTGTCTCGATCTCAAAGGGTTGTTGCAGGTCCGATAATGAAAGTATTGGGGTTGAGCACAAGTGTTGCTTCAAATCATCGAATGCTAGTTGTTGAGACATGCGCCACACAAATTTTTACTTACCACCACCCCTGGTTACTTAGATGAGGGCCCATGCAATATGGGAGAATCCCAACATGAACCTGCAATAGAAATTAGCAAGGCCTAAGAAGCTTCGAAGGTCAGTGACTGTGGTTGGGGCTGGCTATCATGGATGACTTGGATCTTAGCTGGATCCACATGCACACCATGTTGATCAATGATGTATCCTAGGTACTAGACCCTATCCATGTCAAAGGAGCATTTTTCCAAGTTGGCATATAGCTTGTGCTGTCGTAGGGTGTGCATAACCTGTTGATATGCTGCAAGTGCTCCTCCCAAGTCTTGTTGTAGATGAGGATGTCATCCAGATACACCACTACAAAATCATTGGTGAAAGGTTGCAGGATATCGTTCGTCATCCTCATGAAATTTGTTAGAGCATTTTTCAAACCAAAGGGCATGACTAGCCATTCAAAAATACCTTCTTTTGACTTGAAGGTGGTCTTCCATACATTTGTATGTTCTATTGGGACCTGGTGGTAGCCAGAATTCATATCAATCTTACTAAATTATTTGGCTCCCTTGAGCTGATCAAGGAGATCATCGATTCGGGGAATAGGGTATCAGTTCCTGACTGTGATTTTATTTAAGGCTCGATAATCAATGCAAAGTCGTCAAGTCCTGTTTTTCTTTTGCACCAGCACGATTGGGATCCCACAAGGCGATGAGTTGGGACATATGTTCCCCTTGTGGAGCAGTTCTTGGATCTGTCGCTTGATCTCCTCATTCTCTAACATAGAGTGACAGTAGACTGGCCCATTGGGTAGCGGTGCGTCGGGGGTCAGATCGATTTGATGCTTGACTTGACAGTGTAGAGGTACCCCGATAGGTGAGGAGAAGATATCTTTGTATTCTTCCATGACCTTATCCACTTGCTTCTGCGGTGTGGAGAGGTCGATCGTGAAGGCCCTGGATGTAGCTGCAATCTTTCGCTCGCTCTGAGATCAAATCATGAAGAATACAAACTTCTCGGTCTAAGAGAAGACCTTCCTGCATTTCTTGGCAGAGATCAAGGAAATAACACTAGGTGGGACTGCCTCAGGTATCCTGCACAATTTCTTGTTCAAAGTAATAATAACACTGTGAGGCCTAGACTCATATACAACATGACGTTTCCATAAATAAGGTTGGCCCAAAAGAACAACACAAAATTCGAGAGGAGCAACATCATACAATACCTCGTCTTTGAAGGGCTTGATGTCGTACGACAGGCGACACTGTTGGCTGAAATGGAGATCGCCTCCTTGGCGGAGCCATCCAATGGTGTAGGGTTGTGGGTGCGATGTCATCAACAAGGCTAGCCGCTTGATGATCTCTGCTGAGATGAGGTTCTTCTGGATACCACTATCAACGATGAAGTGCAGTGGGGTGCCTTCCACCCACATATGTGAATTAAAGAGGCGCTCGCCTTCCTCTGGCTCTTCTGGTTCACCGGGATGGATCTTGGTGGTAGAAACAGTGGCATTGTGTTCCGATTCAATGATCCATCTCCCCCTTTTTGGTTCTGAATGAGAGTTAGAACCTGCATCTGATTCAGAGGCTTTCACCTCAGCCACCAGCGACTGCTTTGAGCGGAAATCAGCAGTGTTATGCCATGGGATCTTATGGAAGTCACACCACTTCCTGGTATCTTTCTTCGTCTTTCCAGTGTCTTTCTTTGCTTGTGGCTTAGACTGGTTATCCTGAGGCTGTCCATATTTACTTTGTCCTTTGTTTTGCGGGTTGGGGTTGCCCTTTCCTTGATTTTGCTGTGAGGGGTTCCCAAGCCCAAATTGCCACGTCTTTTGTTTAAGCTTCTGCTCGATTTTGTCGACATATCGATAGGATGCGCCCAAGGACGAGATGTCCATAAAATCTATTTCATCCTAGATGTATATATGTAGACCACCGTGATACTTGAACATCAGATGTCACTCAGAATATTTGATACCCATCTTGGTGTGAAAGGTATGGAATATATTTGTGAACTCTGGCACTACTTGGTCTCTTTCTTGTTGCAGTGTGGTCCATTTTGTATACAGGTCGTCGTAAATTCTGACAGGGTAGTATTGTTCCTTAATATCATCCATGAAGGACTCCCAGGTGACCGCGACTATAAATAATGAAGGTTACTCTGTTTTCTTTTTCTCACAAAAAGTCTCCCACCAATCTTTGACATTGGGAACAACTTTGAGGAGCGCAAAAGTAATATTTTCTCTCTTCGAAAAGTTATGGACATAAAAATACCCTTCTAGTAGATTCAACCATTTGTCTACAACATCTGCGTCTATATGACCTTCAAATATAGGAATATAAAATTTTATTTGTACCTTGAAGGGGGAGGCACCTCCACTCGAGGAATATGTATCATCTGTTGGTAGCTGCCAAAGGATTTATGCAAAAATATCCATCATCTCATTCCTTTGTTGCGTGAGGGATTCCTTGAGAAACATTTTGAAAGGATATCTTGTCTCGTCGTATTTATTTTCTCCTGCCATGAGAGGTCGCTTGGGCATGCGAGACATTTTTTCCTCAAGAGAAACAAGCTAGAGACCCAATTCTTTGTACGCTGACCTTGTCGGGGACATGCATTAAGAACGACAAGGAGCAGACCGCTCTAATACCACTGATCCAGATTTTTGAGCAGAATGAAATGAATACATATTACTATTATTCTTAACACAGAAAAACAAGAAACAATAACAAAGATATAATAAAACGAGCTTCTATTCAATAAGGAAATATGTTGAAACTGTAAAATGCATACTAAAACAAGCTTGCTAGAATGGTGGCGGTTTATCTCTGAGAAGAGATGTGACGGTTGCGCTCATTCACAAGAAGATGGTTACAATGAGGCTCTCCAAGAATTTTTACAATAAACAAAAATTTCAAAACCTAGACATCCAAAAACCTAACCCTAGGAGATGAAGCGCCAAAAGTCATGTGGGCCTCGTTGGGGTAAGTTACTACATCAACTTCCCGGGGTCGTAACTTTTGCATACGATCTTCGTTTTAGGTGCACGATAGCCCGTTGGAAAGGTCTATCCGAGGAATACACATTTTCCCATCAGAGTTAGAATCTAGTTTAGTTTTAATGTGGTGAGCCCTAAAAACGTTGTTTAGGGCCTCAAAATGGCCCCGAAACTCAGGGACTCGAAAACTAGGAAAAAACTGCCAAACTAGAAAACTACCAAAATGAGCCAGTTGAAATAGGTGGGAGGCCACCGACATCCATCTGGATCAAAAGAGGATCATCGATGCCAAACCTAGTGCCATTATCTCTACCACCAAAGTCCATCCAAGTGAACCAGAAGAACCAGAGGAAGATGAATGCTTCTTTCACTCAAAGATGTGGGTAAAGGGGGCTTCACTTCATTTCATTGTCGATAGCGACAGTCAGAAGAAAATGATCTCAACAGAGGTCGTCAAGCAGTTGGAACTATCAATAACACCACACCCACAACCCTACACCATCGGTTGGCTTCGCCAAGGAAGAGATCTTTGCGTCAACCAACAATGTCATCTTCCCTACAACATCATGCCCTTCAAAGACGAGGTATTGTGTGATATTCATCCCCTTGAAGTTTGTGATGTTATTTTAGGCCAACCATATTTGTGGAAGCAACATGATGTGTATGATTATAGACCCCACAGTTCTATTATTACTTTGTGTAGACAATTGTACAAGATACCAGAGGTAGCGCCACCTACCGCTATTTATTTAATCTCTACTAAGCAATGCAGTAAGGTCATTTCATAGGCCGAGAAGTTCATCTTCTTTGTGATATGTGCTCGCAGTAAGAAGAATTTTTCCGCCACATCTGTGACCTCTACACAAAGCCTCTCTTTGCAGCAGAATCAAGTGGATGGGATCGTGGAAGAGTACAGAGACATTTTCTCCTCACCCAACAGGGTACCGACGCACTTCCAAGTCAAGCATCCAATTGATTTAACCCCCAGTGCAACTATTCTTATTGGACCAGTCTATCATCACTCGCTAATGGAAAATGATGAAATCAAGTGCCAGATCCAAGAACTGCTTCAAAAGGGTCACATCCGACCCAACTCCTCCCCTTGTGGAAGACTGATTGTGCTGGTGCAAACGAAATATGGCACTTGGCAGCTCTGCATTGATTACAGAGCATTAAACAAAATTATAGTTAGGAACCGGTACCCAATTCCCCGAATTGATGACCTTATTGACCAAATAAAGGGGGGGAATTTCTTCAACAAGATTTACCTAAAGTCTGGCTACCACGAGGTTCACATCGAACCAATTGATGTATGGAAGGCAACTTTCAAATCTAAAGGTCTCTTTGAATGGCTAGTCATTCCCTTTGGCTTAACAAATGCACCAACAACTTTCATGAGATTGATGGATGATGTATTGAGACCCGTCACCAAATCTTTTGTGGTGGTATATCTAGATGAAATCCTCATCTTCAACAGAACTTGGGAGGAGCACATGCAACATATTCAATAGGTTTTGAGTACTCCGCGACAGCACAAGCTATATGCCAACTTGGAAAAATGCTCCTTTGTCATGAACAAGGTCCAATACTTGGGCTACATTGTTGATGAGAATGGGGTACATGTGGATCCAGCTAAGATCCAAGTCATCCGTTACTAGCAATCCCTGACCACACTAACCAAGCTTCAGAGCTTCTTGGGACTTGCCAACTTCTATTGAAGGTTCGTGTTGGGATTCTCCCATATTGCATGGGCCTTCAGCCAAGTAACCAAGGGTAGTGGCAAGGAAAATATCGCATGGGGGAAGGCACAACAAAAAGCGTTTGATGATATGAATCATCGCTTGTGCTCAGCTCCAATACTCTCCTTACTCGATCTGCACAAATCGTTTGAGATTGAGACCAATGCCTTTGACTATGCTGTAGTTGCAGTTCTCACTCAACACGATCATCTAGTAGCATACCATAGTCAGACACTCTTAGATACTGTCTGGAAATACCCCACCTATGAAAAATAAATGTATTCCATTGTGCAAGCCTATCGTCAATGGAAACATTACATTATGGGAAAGGAGACAATCATCCACACTTACCACAAGCCTCTGCAGTTCATACAGACACAGGGGAAGTTACAGAACGACCACCATCAAAAGTGGTCCACATACATACAACAGGTCCATCTCAACATCAAGTATAAAACAAGGAGCACACATCATGTCACTGATTTCCTCAGTATCCTTCTCATTGCTAGACTCACCACAATGCTCCATTCCTATGGGCATGAGGCATCTAAGTGGCCCCAAATTTATTAGCGCAACCCTGACTTCACCACCACCTATAATCTCTTGGGTACATGTGTGAATGTCATCGATTTTCACATCCAGGATGGACCGTTATTCCATCTGGTCCACCTCTGTGTTCCCACAAGCGAGTGTGCAAAGATGATTTGGGAGGCTCACTACAGTTGGATGGCAGGAAATTTTGGCATGGAGAAAACTATGGTTGTTCTACAGGAACATTTTTATTAGCCAAAACTTCGATAAGACACCAACAAGTATATCAGATCTTTCACTGCTTGTGCCATTTCCAAGCCAACCATCAAGAAGCAAGGATTATACACCCCTCTTCCTACTCCCAAGAGGCCTTAGGGATCCATATCGATGGATTACATGTCTGGCCTTTTGTCCACCAAACACAACAATGATTGTGTATTTGTGGTGGTTGATCGGTTTTTGAAGATGGCCATTCTCACAACCTGCAAGAAGAGAATCACAACGATAGATACTGCCAAGCTCTTCTTAAAACGGGTGTGGGTCCATTTTGGTCGAGTCTCTGGTCAATGTTGGATACCAAGCTCACTAAATCCACTACTTTCCACCCCCAAATTGATGGCCAAATAGAGGTCATCAATCAGATGATTGTGCACATCCTGGACATGTATAACTCTAAGCATCCACATACATGGGATGAGAGTCTTCCATATTTTCAACATAGCTACAACAAGGCTCTCCATAGCTCCATCGACCATATCCCATTTTAGGCGGGGTTGGGATTCCAACCCTTTGGTCCCATTGATGTTTCAATACCTCTTGCAACCACATAGGAAGAATCTTCCCATGTTTAGTCTGAGGTCGACAAAGCCACCGGATTCATTGAGCATATTCAACACATCCTCCAACATGTCCATGAGATTTTGTAGAAAGCCAATGCTAAGTACAAGCACCACCATGTTCAACACCGGGTATCACAACAATTTCATGTGGGAGACAAGGTATGGTTACATTTCCAGAAAGAGCATCTTACAAGGCCCCATCAGAAGCTCTGTCCACTTCGCTATGGGCCTTACACTATCACCAAGGTTGTGGGTAGCAATATTTTTGATCTCAACACTCCACCCTTCCTTGGATTGCAGCCAGTGTTCAATATGGACCTTCTTCGGCCATATTTTCCACAATTATTGGAAACCTTGGAGATCACAAAACAATTGACACCAACAAATCTCAACCCCAACTGCATGGAACAAACATCCATTGATCAAATAGTGGACACACAGATCAAGGACACTCCCCAACAAAGGATCCATATTTATTGGGTTGTTAAGGTAGGACAATTCATGCACCAAGGCAAGTGGCTCACCCAGGCCAAATTAAACAGAAATGTCCTCACTTGATGGGGGAACTCAACAAAATGGAGACCATTTCTTACTAACGGGGGAGGACTGATCCAAGTGGATATTGGTGGCCACCCACCTATTCCAACTGGCTCATCTTGAGAGTTTTTAGTTCAACACGTTTCTCTGTAATGATGACATTTATTTGTAATTGTGGGTTATGCACTTTCAGGGTTGTCCTAAATCCCTACACAACATCCGGGTGGATATTGGTGGCTGCCCACCTATTCCAACTAGCTTATTTTGGAAGTTTTCATATCAGTACATATTTTTGTACTTCCAGGGTTGTTTTGGGGCCCTAAACAATGTTTTTTTTTTTTGCTTGCCACAATCAAACTATAAATTGAGTTATATTTTGATGTCATAATGTGTAGTTCTCGAAAATACCTTTCCAATGGGCTATCGCATGCCTAAAACGAAGGTTATATGCAAAATTTATGACCCTGAGAAGTTGAGGTACCAACTTACCCATCGATGCACACATAACTTTGATGTTTCATCTCCTAGGGTTAGGTTTTTCGATGTCTAGGGTTTTGGAATTCATGAGTAATGTTAAAAAGGCCTCCGGAGCCTCATTGTAATAATTCTTCTAAGACAAATGCATGTAGAAACCACATCTCTTCTCAGAGATAGCTACCACCATTTGAGCAAGTTGTTTCAGTTCTGCAATTTTAAAGTTTCAACCTATTTTCTTTATTCAATAGAAGTTATTTTTCACCGAATATCTATTGTTGTTCTCTGTATGTTTATGTTATGTTATTCAATCCGTTATTCATTTCATTCCGCTCATAAATACAGATCAATGGTATCAAAGTGGTATGCTCTTCATTTTTTTTTATTTGTGCATGTCCCCGACAAGATCTAGGTACAAGAAGTTGGGACTCGAACCAGTCGAGCCTTTTCAATATCGGTCAGATTGAGCCTAACCAAAACTCATGGGGGATGAGAAGAAAGATGATGGAGCAGGGGATCCTTTTAAACTGTTGCTCAAGGAATCCCTTGTGCATCAAAGGAACAAAATGATGGACAACTTTGCACAGATCCTTTGACGACTGCCCACAAGAGACGCATATTCATGAAGTGGCCACACAACTCCCTTCAAGATACAAGTAAATTTTGATATTCCATTATTTGAAGGACTGATAGATGCAGATGCTCTAGATAAATGGCTAAATCTGCTCGAAGGGTATTTTTTGGTCCAAAATTTTTCTAATAGGGAAAAAATTACTTTTGCACTCCTCAAGGTCGTCCCCCATGTTAAGGACTAGTGGGATACATACTTTGAGCAAGGGGCCACAAAGTAATCTGCAATATTTTCGGTCGTCCCCACATGGGATTCCTTCAGGGATTCCATTAAAGAACAATACTACCTTGTTGAAAGCTATGAGGACTAGTACACAATATGGACCACGCTGCTTCAGGGAAGGGACCGGACAGTACCATATTTCACCAATATTCTCCATACTCTGCACACCAAATTGAGTATCAAAGACTCTGAACGACATCTGGTGCTCAAATACCGCATCTTTCTGCACAGATACATTCAAACAGAAATGGAGTTTGTGGGCATCACATCATTAGGTGCGGCTTATAGATATGTTGTCAAGATCGAGAAAATATTTAAGCAGAAGAGGCAAGAGTTTGGATCTGAAAATTCCTCATGATTGAAGAAGGAAAAAGGTGATCCCAACCCACCAAACAAGGGACCGCCTAGGCAAGGTGAAACTAGGAAAAAGGTATAATTTTTTAACAAATTTTCCATAATCAAGAAAGTATTTTTTGCAACATGTTCAAATGTTCAAATATTGAAATGACACTTACCAAAAAACTGGACTTGTTACCTCATGAAGCAAGACCTGTTGTTTTCTTGGAGCCAAGCCTGCGTAGTGGATGTTGCTCTATGATAAAATTGAGTGGCTCTACATGATGTTCTAGGAATCGAACTCTCGACAATCCGATGTATACTACCTATGGGCCTCGAGACATCATATCCTTAGTTACCCCTATATTGGGGGGGTAACATTTAGCTCCTACATGGGGACATGTTTTTCGTAGAGTGCATGAGATCCTCAACATCTTCTGGTATGACCTATGCCTACACAACTCAAGTGAATTGTTTCAATTTGAAGGGTGGTTTAACTCACCCCTTGTTCATAGAGGAAAATGTGCCAACCATAAAAAATCTAGAGAAAAACTTGAAAATAATTTTTTTTGACATTTTTATTCTAAAATATCAATATGAGTATAAAAAACATAAGAATTTAACATAACAATATGAAATGATGCAAGAAAAGAATATGTAAATCATAAGAATGTATGAAAATCCAAGCAATATGAAACTACACTACCATGATATGCATGATGCAACATATATGCAATGTAATGCAAGATGAAAATGCCTACTCTAATCTAGGTTAATCAAAGAAGTTAAGGTGCCCACTAACTAGTAATGGATGCCTCCTTCCCTGCAATGTGGATATATTACACGAGTCGTCAACATACTACCTTTTGATCTTGAAGGGACCCAACCAAAATTTCTCAGATTCCTTATGGGTATTGAGCTGGCCCATCTTCGTATCCCACATTAAAACTAAATATCCTTGTTTATAATCCCTCCCTTTGAAATCCATTGCTTCTTGTATCACTATGGTGTATTGTCTTTAGGGAGGGGGGTGGGATTCCGCAGTAAGGACATCATCTTGGCTTGGTCTAATCAACAATTATTTATCTCCTTTCTTTAGCACTTTGACTAAGCCAACCTCATTGTCCTTATACCTATCTAGCAGTTGTTGGTAGTATTCCTTCTTTGGCCATTTTATAGCATTGAATTGTTCTTCCTTGACGAAAGGTATATCATCTAGATAAAAATCCAAAAGAGATTCACTAGTTGTTTCAGGGATTTCCTCTGTTTTGGAGTGAATGTCAATATATTCAACTTGAGTCTTTTCCATGGGCATGTTGGGAAGGTGAGCATAAGTACTATTGTCCATAGGTATATTAATACCGGTCAAATCCATATGCAATGTGTCACCCAACGTTGCAACAAATTTCCTAGAAAAGAGCATTACCCATACATCATGGACATCTACAACCAGAATTTCCATCAAGAGGACTATCTTAGGATATCGATCGAGGTGGACCTTCACATTATCTATCGCACCATGAGTGGGAATGGTCCTAGACTCAATTCTGCACACATTCTTGTAAGGCATTAT
This sequence comes from Picea mariana, assembly GCA_032191745.1. Classification (NCBI taxonomy): domain Eukaryota; kingdom Viridiplantae; phylum Streptophyta; class Pinopsida; order Pinales; family Pinaceae; genus Picea; species Picea mariana. The sequence continues at coordinate 152,348 of JASDQU010010172.1, forward strand.
GGTTTGTAGAACCAACCACCTCATTACTTTTAAGGACATCATATTTACACCTAGACCTGAGTCAAACATATAATTATTCAAGCACTTATTATTCACTTGCAATGCCATGAATAATGGTGGGTGCTCATAATATTGCATCATGAAATTATTATCTTGTAGCATTATAGGAGGGTCCATAGGTTCACTTGGTACCTTGAAGAATATTTTGAACCTACTTCTCATCGAAGGAATCTTAATGATCTCCTTCAGAGGCATTGTTATGTTGATATTTTCCAAGACACTATATGAATCAATGTTCAATTCAATATCGTTTGTCTTTGGCAGAGTAGGGTTAGGAAAAATCTTACTTACTAGTGGAGGAGGAAGAGGCCTACTTACCGACCCCTCTTTTGATCACCTAATGAACAATCTAGGTCTGTGAAATGGATGAGGTATGTTGTTGTTTGAGTACCTTCCCAGAAAAAGAACACTTATAACATATATATGATTGATTTCCAAGTATAAATATGCAATCAAAACCTTATAAGACACTAGAAAATGATAATTTGCTATGGCTGGTACAAAATTGCAGCAATACAACAATTTATAATAGCAAGTACAAGTTTGTAACAATAACAATAAATATCCTCATAAATGCAACAATTGACAATAGAAATTCAACTTAAACTTAGTAGATTAATACCCATTTATTATATGCAATTTCTGGTAGGTTTAGCCCAACTTTAGATCAATGTATGCAACAAATAAGAGAGTATTTAGATGGCTGTAGCAAACTTTTGCAACAACAACAAGTTTGGAATCAAATTATCTTAAATTAGTGTTATTTAAGTTAGTAGATAGCTTGAGAGATTAAGAATAAAGAGTTTTTTTATCACTTTCACCACAAGATAGCTTTAACGATTAGTTCCTTAGGACCATGGAGTCTTGATAAAAATAATGCAATATATTTTGGAGATGAAACTAGCAAAGGATAAGAGGTAGGGCTTGAACTCTAATGTAATAACACATTAGGGCCTTAGGGTTCAAAACTTGAGGATGATGATTTCTAGAGTGCAAGCTCTTTTGGGCTCTAGTAACGTTTTCTCCCTTCGTAGGTACTTCAACTAGGTCACAATCAAGAGTCTAGAATCAAACTCCTAAAGTGATAGCACTTTAGGGATTAGGAGTCTAACCCTAGGTAGGATTTCCTTTACAAATGTATGGATGAAATTAACCTTGTGAGAGGAGGAAGCACGTATGCTCCTCTCTTAGGGTTTTACCAAGCAAGATCTTCAATATGCAAAAATAAAATTCACCATGAAACATTCAATAACATGAAACGTAATTGCAAAAATTTACTTACTTCACCAAGATATAAAAATAATAAACCCTAATTACAATAATAGCATCCAAAATTTAACAAAGAAGCATCCACACTTGACCTCCCAGAGATAGCACATAAGGTGAAAGAGCCAATAACCCCAAAGGGGAAGAAATTTTAGATGTGTTCTCTCACAAAAGGTGAGAATTTGTGATGATAAAATGAAACTTGGCTAGCCATATTTATATGGAAACCCTAGCCATCCAAAAGACTCTGATGAAAAGTCACGTCTCTACATAAGAGGGTGAACCCCTTAAATGTTCCCTTGCAATATACAAAATTTAATTTTTTTACATGAAATAAAACCCTAGAAGGGTGACATCATTCCCTAAGAGAGTGACATCATGCCCTAAGAGGGTGACATTGGCTCTCGAAGTGCAACATCAAGCATGGTGAGGGAGACGTTGGACCTCCAAAGGCCATGTGTCATTCCCAAAGTTCCCTGCCATGGTATCATCCTGTCAAGCCACCTCTGGAACCATATCAACAATCAAACCCCATCCCTCCAAGGTGACGTCAAGGGCTAGGAAGTGACATCCTAGGCCTCCAAAGGCCAAAGTACAAGTGTATAAGGGTGCAACCTCTTCCTCTAGTGATTCAAAGGTATCTCTAAATGCAATTTCCTATGTCCTCTAGGTGCAACATTTATCATCCATGGTATTCTTCATGTGGGTTCGAACGTCCATCTTGTGGACAAGGTCCTGCAAAGATAAACAAGTATGCCCTCCAGGGGTCCACAAGTCACAAGTATCATGCCAAGTAAGCCACATTTAATACAATAACCATCAAAACATGTGTATTGAACCCCATTTCAAACTAAACAAACGCTCAAAGAACTTATAAGTTTTTCCTAATTTAGGTATGGGAGGGGTGTCATGGTGCCCCATTTGGTAAGCCAATCCCCAATTCAAGGGATGTTTCCAAATAAGACCCCATCTAAGTCATGAAACAAATATTAGGTGGATTGGGGAAAGACTTCTAGGCATGTGTTTATTGACATACAAGGGTTTGTATTGTCTCATTTATGGGTGCCTTTGTGGAGGGTGTGTTGCTTCCTTCATTTGCAATGCAACATTTTTCCAAGCCCTTTCCTTTAATTTATTATGGTGATCCGAACATTGAGTGTTATGTGCAATGGAAATTAAAGAGCATCATAATGCCACTTGGAGTTAGGAACACATTGAGTGCCATATGCAATGGAAAGTAAAGGAAAACGTAAAATGCATTCCCCCAACAAGAGGGACATTTATTAATTATATGTTTTAGAAGATCCTTGATTTTTATGGATTATATTTTCATTGCTCCCAGGACCTTAGGGAGAGAATCTAGAAGGTTAATGATTGGATTTTAACTTTTCCCAGCTACAACACCTCTAGGCCTTTAGCCCCTTCTTCCTGTGAAATGAGGTACAAGCCCTTCTTGGGGTCAATGAGCCCAAAATCCCAAAAGATGAGGAAATGAAAGGGGAAGAAGTGTGGAAAGTGGTAAGTATGAGAAGGAATGGTACGATGAACCTTCAATAAACTACCTAATAACAAACTTTTTCCCAAGGTTGAACTACTTACTAAGAAACAATGCCACCCACCAAGGTGAAACTAGGAAAAATGCATAGTTTCAAAGAAAACATTCCATAATCAAGAAATGATTCTTTGGAACATGTTCAAATGCCTTAAATATTAAAATGACACTTACCACGAGACTGGACTTATTACCTCATGAAGTAAGACCTATTTTATTCTTGGAGCCAAGTCGATGTAGTGTATGCTACTTTGTGGTAAAGTAGATGGGCTTTGCAAGCTGTGCTAGACATGAGACTCTCGACACTCCATGTCTTCTACATGTGGGCCTAGAAACATCATCTCCTAGTTACCCCTAGACTGGGGGGCTAACAAGTATCATTGTTGGTGTTGTTGTTCTCTACATTTTGTTGTTCCGCTGGTATTTGTTTTTCTGTTGGTATTTTTTTGTATTTTAATGTTTTATAAGACATAAAATAAAAGAATTAAATTTTTATGGTTTTTGGTTGGTGAATGTTGGGAGTTAGGGCTTATCCTTATCTCCTAGGGATTTTGGGGTCAACAATTATTCCCCTCTAATAATTCGTTATAAACGTATATGGATTAGAATGAGAGACTAGTGCCACAAGGCTAGTAATCTCTTGTCTAGTCAAGACAAACCATGAAACCAAGGCCCTACAAGAAGGATTTTCCCAAGGGAATATGATTCACCAACAAGATCAACAAAATACTTGAAAAAAAAACTTAAAACCCTTGCCAAGGAGCATAGAACTAATCAAGAAAAAAGATAAACACTTAACAAATTGTTTTAGGGAAGAAGGAAGAGATACAAACCCTAGACATCCTCCCTCCATAGTAGTTTATAACTTCCCAATGGATTGATTTTTCTATTTTATGTAGAATCTTTATCATTCACAATATCCTTTACGAAAACTATCCCAAGAAGAATAACCAAGAAATATAGGGCTCCAAGAATTGACACCAAGAAAACACCCAGTAAAAGTATTCTATTAAATGGCTCCAATAATGATCTCCAACAATTCACAACAATTTGGAATGAGAGGAGTGCATTTATTTATGGGTGATGCTCACAACTCTTTCCCATTCTTTATTCTCTAAATCTAGGTTAATAAAATAAATTAAAAGTGATTTGTCATCCATAAACCTTGGAGACTAAGTCAAATTACATTGAAATGATACTTTACATGAATAAAACCCTCATAAAGGGGACGAATTTAACAAAATGCGCCCAAAAAATGCTCAAATAATGTCTATAAATCCTTGAAATATGTCTCCAAACCATGACCATGTCCATAACTAAGGTCAAGGCACCTCTATGAAGCATGGTAGTGACCTTCCAAGTAAAAAAAAAGGGGTCATAAAACCGCCAATAACAAGAATGACGTCAAAGAATGGATCAACCCTTAAATCTCCAAAATTCATGAAAGAAGTGGTCTAACTTCCATCCACATCATTAAGGGTGAGTTCCATGTCATTTCCTCAAAGTGTAAAGTCACTTGAGTGACCTCGACATAATCTAAGTGGGTTCAAAATAATTGCAACATCCTCATGAAGTCCCCCAAGTGAAATTGGCTCCCTTTGATGAGCAAAAACACTTTAAAAAAGTGCCAAAGGAGGGGGATGTTTTGGCTTTTGACACATGGCAAGTGTAGAATAGGTCCACGTGGATGTAAATAGAACGTCCATGCCTCGGAGAGTATGACCAATTCCTCAAAATCCATGATATGCTTTGAAAAATGTGAAATTGGATAATCATGTGCAAAATCATCTCTGATGGCCAAAGTGTGGTACATACATAAGAAAGAGAGGGTCCATGTAGTTAAGGTGTGTTAATACATGGGTTTGAAAACCCTTACAAATAAAAATCACCTTTTACAAAGTGGAGAATAAGTGAATAGTTAGGGCCCTGTAAACCATGTATCCTAGTAGATCCACCTCAAAATGCTTGCATACCTACCCAGGACTTAAATTCCAAACCTAGGGGGAGTTACCACCTCTAAGGGATAGTCGACAGTAGAAATAAAACCAAGCACCATGAGAATGGGGACTAAAAGGACATGCCATGATTGTCCACCTAAGGGGATTTGGGTAACCACTAACTAACATTTGTACATAAGTACAACCCATCATGGCCATATACAAATAAATTCATCACACTTTGGGCTCATTAGAGTGGTCACATCTCATGAAAAAATGTAAGTTACAATGCATAGAATCTAGGGTTTACACACCCTATTGCTCTTTGTAATTGTATATTTAAGTTATTTCTAATCTCACAACAATTAGGCTTAAACCATTGCTCTCTTCAACCATCTCCTTGGAGTAGTTTGGGTTCCTAAAGAATTGGTTTATTCACAAGGTAATTGGCTTTGCATAGGAGGGACTCCATTATATCAAGATTCATAAGCTTCATGTGTTAGTTCTCAAGATCGACCTATCCAAAGCATATGATAGGGTGTCTTGGCTTTATACATGTCTTCTTCTTCTACATATTGGATTTGATCTCTCGATGGTCAAGTAGATTATGGCATGTGTTACAATGGTGTCCTTTGTTGCTAATCAATGGTGTGGGATCACCCTTTTTAATTAAAAAAGGGAACTCCACCAAGGATGTCCCCTATCACCATATATTTTCCTACTTGTTGCCAATGGGATCAATCAGATGCTCTTAGAGGCAAAACACACAAATATTTTCCAAGGGATCAGAATGGGACATCGTGAAAGTCTCACTCAGTTATTTTTTTTGGATGATATACTTTTCTTTTTCTACTGTGTAGCTAATGAAGGAAAAATGATCAAGGATATTCTAAGATTGTTACGTGATGCTACAAGAATGCACATTAACACGAATAAATATGTTGTGTATTTTCCAGATACGGGAGAGGAGAACAAGCAACTCATTCCTAATCCATTAAATTTACCTAGCTTTGAGATAAGAGGTTGGTCGAAATACCTTGGGTTCATTCTCAAGCCAAACAATTATGGTTTAGCATATTGAACTAGCTCCTTTGTACAATTAAGCGAAGAATAAATCATTGGTGAAACTGTTGGATTTCATGTAGAGGACGATTGGTTCTCATAAAAATAGTCATAGAGGCTATTTTATATTGGCACATGCTCGATCTTATTCTGAAAGGGATCCTTTGCCAAATTCACAAGCTATGCAGGGATGATTTTAAGGATGGAAATTTAATTTAAAATGTAGAAACCTTGGCTAATCTTACTAATCCTTCATATGCCAACTATAAATGTTTGGCGATATTTTTGTAAAAATATTCAAATTTATAAGTATTTTATAAAATATTGGCGATTTTTAAGGTAAAATAATTTTATCCTATAGAATTTGGGCGAATCATTTTTAAAATAGAGAATATCGTTTTTGGGAAAACCATGGAAAATTAGCCCATGAGTGAAATTTAGCCCCTAAAATCATCCCTGAAGCTATGTTTCAAATTTTTATGGAAGGGGCGCTCATAATATATAGGATTTCATATGGTTAGTTGGAAGAGTCTATCCTTGCCAAAGGATTTGGGTGGTTGGGAGTTAAAATATGTTGTTTTCTTTGGTCGATCACTAGCCACAAAATCCCTGTGGGTGTCGAGATCCTGATGCATAGCACAACCTTCAAAGCCTCTCCACCGACAACAATTCACATCATCATCATCGGAAACAGAGAAACGTCCACTACACTAGCTTGGCTCCTAGAGGACAATAGGTCTTTCTTCATGAGATAATAAGTCCGGTCTCATGGTAAGTTTCACTTTAATATTTGAATCATTTAAGTATGTTGTAGAGATTCTTTTCTTGATTATGGAACATTTGCTTGGAAATTACACATTTTTCCTAATTTCACCTTGGTGGTTAACATGGTATCCTAGTAAGTAGGTCACCCCCGGGAAAAGGGTTGTTACTTGGGGGTTACTTCAAGGATAATCATACTATTACTCATTCATACTTACCACTTTCCACACTTCTTCCCTTTGTTTCCTCATCTTTTGGGTTTTTGGGTGCATTGGCCCCAAGAAGGGCTTATGCCTTATTTCATGGGAAGAAGGGGCTAAAGGCCCAAAGGTGTTGTGGCTGGAAAAAAATAAAATCCATAAATTATCCTTCTAGATTCTTTCCCTAAGGTCCTGAGAGCAATGAAATGCTTCTCCATAAAAATGAAGGACCTTTAAAAAGAAAACGCATAATAAATAAATGTCACGCATGATGGGGGAATGTGTTTCCGGTGTCTTTTAATTTCCAGTGCATATGTAACTCAATGTGTTCCTAACTTCACATCGAATTGCAGTGCCATTTAATTTCCATTGCACATAGCACTCAATGTTCAGACCATAATAAATGAAAGGCAATAAAGGGCTTAGAAAAATGTTGCATGCAACACACCCTCAACAAAGGCACCCACAGGTGAGACAATATGATCCCTTGATATGTCAAGAACCCCATGCCCAAATGTCTTCCCAAATCCATCTCATCCTCATTACATGATATAAATAGGGTCTTCCTGGGAAACATTCCTTGACTTGGGGATTGGCTTATCCAATAGGGCACCATGACACCCTCCCATACCTAAATTTGGAAAAAAATATAAGGTCTTTGAGTGTTTGTTTAATTTGAAAAGGGGAGATTTGATACACATGTTTGGGTGGTTCTTGCGTTAAATGTGGCTTACTTGGCATGATTTGTGTAACTTGTGGACCCTTGGAGGGCGTACTTGTTTGTCTTTACAAGACCTTTCCCATAGGATGGATTCCATACCCCACGAATGGGCAACCATTGATGCATGATTCACGTGACTTGTGGACCCTTGGAGGGCGTACTTGATTGTCTTTACAGGACCTTACCCATAGGATGGACACCATACCCAATGAATGGGTGACCATTGATGATGAGAATTTCACTTTGAGAGTGGAGGATGCTGCCTTTGGAGGAGCTTTGGAATCACTAGAGGATGAGGTTGCACCCTTATCCACTTGGACGTTGGCCTTTGAAGGCCTAGGACATCACTTCTTAGCCCTTAACATCACCTAGGAGGGCTAGGGTTTGATATATGAGACGGTTCTGGAGGAGACCCATGGAAAGACACTTTAGCACATGAGAGCATGACACATGGCCTTTGGAGTCCCAAAGTCTCCATCCTTCATGCTTGACATTGCACGTAGAGAGCCTATGTCACCCTTCTAGGGTTTTATTTCATGTAAATTTTATTTTTTGCACAATGTAAGGGAAAATTAAATGGGGCGGCCCTCTTATATTTTGTTGTTGACAATTTTATGTGGAAAATAGGTCAAGGTAGCTCTATATAAATAAAGCACATTTACATTTCATTTTATCACCACATCTTCTCACCATTTGTGAGAAAACAATTCTAAAATTGTTCACTATATTGGGGTTATTGGCTCTTTTCTCTCATGCGCTATCTCTTGGAGGTCAAGTGTGGGTGCTTATTTGCTGATTTTTGGATGAAATTGTTACAATTATGGTACTATTGTGGTATCTTGTTGATGTGAGTAAATTTATGCAAATTTTATTTCATGCTATTAATGTTTCGTGGTGAATTTTACTTGTTCATGCTAGATGTATTTCTTGGTAAAATCCTAAGAGAGGAGCATAAGTGCTTCCTCCTTTCACAAGGTTAATCTTGTCCAAAATTTGTGAAGAAATCCTATCTAGGGTTAGACTCCTAAATCCCTAAAGTGCTAGAACTTTAGGATTTTGGTCCTAGACTCTTGATTGTGACCTTGTTGAAGTACTTAAGAAGGGAGAAAATGTTGCTAGAGCCAAAAAAGTGTTTTCACTCTAGCAATCCTTCTCATTAAGGATTAAACCCTAAGGACCTAATATGATAACACCTTAGAATTTAAGCCCTACCTCTTAGTCTTTTCTAGCTTCATCTCAAAAACGTATTGCATTGATGTTGTAAAGACTCCATAGTCCCCAAAGGAACTAATATTTAAGCTCTCTTATGGTGAAAGTGATTAGCAAACTCTCAATTTTAATTCTCTTAAACTTCCTACTAACTTTACTAACACTAACTTAAGATAATTGACTAATAAGCTTTCTTTTGTTGCAAAAATTTGCTACAACCATCCTAACATACTCTAACTTGTTGCATACATTTCTCTAATAGTGGCCTAACAAACCCAAAAATTGCATCTAACAATTGGATAATGTTCTATTGAGTTAATGCTAAGTTTTCATGGTGAATTGTTGCAATTTTGAAGTCTAATAATTGTTGTTGTTATAATTTATTGCATCATTGTTGTAGTACTATTCATTGTTGAAATTTCATAATAGCCATAGCAAATTTCATTGTCTAGTGTCTTAAAGAGGTATTATTTTCATGTTTGTATTTGGAAATCATTATTTATATGATATAAGTAATATTGTAATGGGAAGGTACTAAAACTATCTTATCACCTCTTATTTCTCGTTGACCTAGAACTTGACTTAGGTGATCAAGGGAGGGGGTTGTAGGTTTGGATAACAAACTTGCTACTTTGATACCTTGAGGTCATCAGAGAAGTATCCCCTGTGGTGGACCTCCTCCATCACTAAAATGAGGCGATTTCCTACTAAGGTGACAATGGTAGGATTTCCTATAGTCACGCAAATTTGGGGACATGCATTGGGGCTTTGCACAGGTACAAATTTTGTGATAACATAACCTATTCATCTTAGAGTTGAAAAAGTCTCAAGTTCACCTATACGTGGTTGAGGATGAATTGGTTTGGTGCTTCTATAATTCGGGTGTACAATATACTACCAATTTGGGTTATAAGGCTATGATTGTGGAGGGTGAGGTAAATGCCCTTTGGTGGTATAAAAAATTGTGGAAGGTAAAAGGGTCACAAAAGGGGATTTTGTTTTTTTGGCTTGTATTAAGGGGAAAGGTCTTGACATGGGACCAATTATAGTGTCATGGTAAACAAGGACCTATTTATTGTTATTTATGCAAGCAAGAGGGGGAAACAAACGACCACCTTTTCAAGGCCTACTCCTTTTCTTGTCAGGTCTAGAAGGAGGTCAAAATCTAGTTAGGCCTTCCTCCCCTATGGGATAAACCTATTTTGGTCAATTGTTTCGATGAGTTATTTCTTTATCTGTCACTGAACATTTTTTGAGCTTTTCTAATCTTGATCTTTAGGGTCTATGGTTGGCCAAGAATGCTGGCATTTTCAAGGAAAAATGTTTCCTACTTTTAAAATTTAGTAGTAGTATCTAGCAAGCAAAGATTCCAATGCTCATAAGCATGGTCGTTCAGTAGGTTCACTTGACATCAACAAGCAACAAGCATGTGTTTTTTTAATGGTGCTTTTGAGGGCATGAACAAAGTTTGTGGAATTTGTTTCATACTTAATCTCTCAGAAGGGAATTATATTACAAGAAAGACCAATATGAGGCAAGGAACTAACAATCTACGAGATTTTAATGCTCTCTTTTCCCTTCTCAAATGTGTGACTGAGAGGAATGTGGAAGAAGATCAAGTATATGATGATTATAAAATGTGTATTGACTATGTTAGCACTCTGTAAATTTTTCCAACTGATAGACACATGACAAAGGTAACTGTTTCAACCAACTTTAGGTTGGATTATGACCCTTCCAACCAGAGAGGGATCTCTCATGCATATAACTATTGAAAATACTCAAAATATTTGGCAATGCACACACAAAGGTCAGATTATGTAATAGGATCAATTTTAAAAGTGGTGGGACAAAACTAGAGGGCAGGGCCATTGGGCAATGGGGTCAACTTCTAAAATCGTATGAAAATTTGCAAGCTATGTATTCTTGAGGGAACATAGGAAAATAGGCACCGTGTTCAACCAAATAACAATTATGAGATGTCAGTGGAAAAAGAGGAAAGACCACTATGACAAGAGGCATCTAACAGGGGACAAATCTCTTGGCATAGATTTAGAAGAAGAAACATAAAGGATGGCTACTGAAAACAGAGCACCAATCCAGGGTGAATTCTGAACCAGGAATCCATAAACACATACAAGTATAATCAATATGAGAAAGAGCACCAACAAGGTGAATTTTTTCATTTGCTTAAAAATTATCGCTAATAGAAAAACACATTCATGAATATGAATTACAAGAAGACATACTGAACATCAATACCATGATGAATCTCTGCTATCTAAGAAAACCTTCTCTGCTTATATTAAAATCCATAAGAAATCACAAAGTTTTCCTGCTACAAGGGCAGGCCCTTCTCCGACCAATCGAACCATTCATTTATCTTTTTAATGGTATATATAAATAAATTACATATGAGACCCAAAACATATCGTTTTCTCCAAGATTCCAAAAATAGGTATCGATTACAGAGGGAGTAACGTACCAAAACCGAATTCCTACTTTCTAGGGAACGTTACAAACATAAAACCGAAATACTTGAGATCTTTACCATGAATGCCACCCATCTACAAAATTCCCTGAAATGTGTTTTTCATTTTAGCTTTTCAATCTCTTCCTTTAACGTGTCAAGCCAACTAGATTGGTCTTCTTCAGTACCTTTAACTGCCCCAGCTTTAACTTCCTCCTTCTGTCGCTTTTTCCTTTTTCTCTCGCCATCTTGCGTGCAGTGTCCATTTGCATATCCATTAATGATAAAATCTTTCATAATAGGATTCAACCTAATTTCTTCGCTTGGTCCTGGTTCATCCACAGATTTTGCGTGAAATTTTGTTGTAAGGAGTCGCGCAACATGCATTTCTCTCTTTTTACTTGATATCCCTATCATATTATTTGAATTTCCTTATTTGTTGAAAACCGCTGGATCTTTTTCCTCAGCCCCCTTTGGTTTTCCAGGGAACACAAGCCTATTTCCCTCAACTGTACATGAATTGGACGAGTGATTCAATTTGTAGTTATTCTACTTTGGAATAAAAATTCAATTACCCAAAATAGAGTAATTTTACTTGTGTTTTGAGTAACCATCGCCATTGAGTATTAATCATGGGCTACCGACGAAAGTCCTTACAGGGATAACGACCTTTCACATTCGACCATCGATTTCCAATGATGAGTCTTAAATCGGTTATTTGGCGGCGCTTACTTGGCATTTCGTGGACGAATGGTACCTAAACAAGTGGCTCGAAAGGATTAGATTACCCGTCAAATTTACTTTCCACATGTGACCATTGGATTTCACGCGTTTAATGACACTTAACATGTGATTTCGGGGTGGGATGAAGTGGTTTTGGGTTCACCCGCTTTTCCCCCAGAAATGCGTCTGACGATGACACATATCTTCTCGGGAAACCACGATTGGAATTTCGGGCCCGCTCAGACATTTTTACCTCTACACTATTTCTCCGCTTGAAATGATCCCTGACCGTTGATCTATGGTGCTTGCGATCCATGGTCCGTCGGGTCCCATCAACTCTGCACTTTCGCTAGTCTTAGCCTCCTTCCACTAGACTTAGCCTCCTTCTGCTAGATATGGCCCTGTCCTCTAGTTTATGGCTTCTCTACATCGGTTTAGCCTCTCTCTAAGTCCCAGAACTTGGATTTCATATAAAAATTGTTATAGTGATAACATGGGCTCCAACTGGGGATGTTATACTCCCTACGTGGTAGCAAAGAACGCGTAGACCTTGTGCCTTATCCGTCGATTTGATCCCAAAATGGGTTTGTACCCTTTTCTAACA
>JASDQU010010173.1:77488-95261 GCA_032191745.1 Picea mariana
CAATCACAACTCATGAGCTATGAGATTCTTCCATCTACGGTTCTAGTATCTACCCTATGGCTATTTTGTATTTTTCATTGGCATTCCCACCTATAGTATCAATGACTCTAACTTAGTAGGTTATTTGATGTTGTAGAGGCCATATAGAGCCTCATTGATTATGTATTTATGTTTCGATCTCTAGATATGTATTGCACTTGGTGTCGTTTTGATATATTCACGAGCATACTTTGGATATGTTGTCTCTAATTGTCTCTAATGCTTTGGAAACATGATTTAAAATCTTAAAAATATATTTTTTTCGTTAAAATTTAAATATTTTATGTATTTTTTAAAAAACCGGTTCATTGAAACCGGTTCGACCGGTTTATTACCGGTTCCGGTTCCGGTTCAGGTTGGACCCTCGACCGGTTCCGGTACCGGTTTCGGTTTTTAAAACCTTGATATATATATATATATATATATATATATATATATATATATATATAATCTAATTTTAAGGTCACAGCCAAGCCAGACCCCAAATTGGTGTATGGGACCCCTTTGTTTGTGAGACTTTCCAAAAAAACATAATATGTAAAGGATTCTTATATCAATATGACTATAATTTTGTTGGAGAAATGGGTCCTTAAGCTAGCCATATTAGTGAATTAATATGGCATAAAAATGACATGCAAGTCAATGTATGTTTAAGATTATCATCCCTATGTTGGAACTTGGTTTTCATGTCTCATGAGCTCTTTCCTTGTAAGTACCTCTTGCCTTAAGATTATCATCCCTAAAAGTTGAGTTAGTTTGTTCCAAATATATTAAGCACCGAGAAGAATAAGAAAACTAGATTGCAAGCCTCTCAGCACTTAAAGATCCAATATGAAGAAGTATCTATGCTAGTTTTCTTGATTTATGATCAGTTTTCTGTTTCATTTATTTGATATAACCTAAACTGCAATTTTTTCTTCATTTTGGTTTATTAATGTTACATACATGACACATCCACACATAGGGTAAATCTCTTCTGCCTCAATATGTAAGAACATTTGAGGCACCTCTTCCACCTCAAGTTGTAAGAGCACTTTGTTTCTCTTAGCACAAATTTTTCCTTCTTAACATTGTTGCTAACAAGTTGGCCACAAGGTTAAATTCTGTAGCATAGTTGCTAGCAAGTTGTCCACGAGGTTACTTTTCCCTACATTGTTGCTCACAAGTTGGCCCTGTGATTAATTCCAAAAGGCTCATTAATACTGTATCTAGAACTACAAGCTATTATATTTCGTTTCTTATTTTTATATATGTGGTTCAATTGATTTTGCACAATCTTTTGACAGATGTTCAAGTTAGTGAACAAACGTTATCAAAAGTGCATCGTTTGCAATCCGGTTCAAATGCTTTAAACATTTCATGAAGGAGGAAACGTTAGAGCTTTAAGTTATCCAAAGTGCATGGTTTGCAATACTGTCCAAATGCTTTAAACATTTCATGAATGAGGAAACGTTAGATCTTTCAGTTAACCATGATTGAGTTCATGTTTAACAAAACTGTCATTTTAGTGTGGAGCTCATTTTTGTTCATGTAATTCATAGGTTAAATCTTTAACTTGGTACCTACAAAAGGAGTTTATTCTTAGCAACTCATAAGCATCAGTTTCATTTGCACATATTGTCAATGCAATCAGATATCGAACAATGAACCCAATCATTGAATCAATCATAGTGTCCATGCAATCAGATATCTAACAAAGAACCCAATTATTGAAACTGCGTGATTCTTTGTTTAGATTCAAATAAACTGCGTGATTACACGAGTCCACAGAAAGAAAAATAGCCAATTCCTGCCAATTCTTTGTTTAGATTCAAATAAATTGTGTGATTACACAAATCCACAGAAAGAAAAATAGCCAATTCCTGCCAATTCTTGAACCGTGGAAGAGCCCTTCCCTACTAGGCCTTCCTTGATGCCATTATTTAATATTAGCCAACAAGAAAAAAAAATAGGAAACCAGCACAGTTAAAGAATCTACGAAATTTGGATTACAGCTTCATGTAATTTATAAAGCCAATAACCCACTGATTAGTTGAAGCCTTTTCAGGCTAGATATCTGAACATGTTAGGGTTGTTTTTGTCGCGCTCCAAGTATTCCCTTGTGATCAAATCTTCAATCCTCTTTTTGATTGCTTTAAAATCCGGCTGCCAGACAAGAGTTCATTAGTTCGTGAAAAGACTAATAGGGAATGAAACTTGCAATATTCCTTATTTGAGTTACGACCAAATAAATTAACCATTCTATAGTGCTTACCTTGAACATTCGTCGAAGTTGCTCAACGCACTCTGTTACTAATTGTGCATGGGCTAAAACTTTCCTACTCTTCATGATTCGAACAATACAAGCATCAATTGCATAACGTCTATCTTTGTCCACGTCCTCAATTATCTTCTTCTTCTCATCCACAGGAGGAAGAGGAATCTACAATTCAGTAAAAACGTTATTATCAAGTGATCTTTTAATGTTACAAGATCCACATGAAATCAGATAATTAAAGTTTGTTATTAGCTCAGACCTTAATCTTTCTTGATTTGTCAGTAAAGTTTGCATTAAATTCGAAGTAATCAGATTGTGTGACAGTTTTTGTGCTTGGCTCCTTAATCAGGATTTTGTGTTTTAAACATGCAAGTGAATGTAGCAATCTAATAATATCTTCATCAGACAAATTCAGTTGAGATTTGATTTCTGAATAGCTCAATTTTTCTGCGGAATTGAACAGCAATAATGCAGCTCCCTGCACAGTGAACATCCCGTATATTGCATTAATAAACAAATCAATACTATGAACAATCAATTCTGCAAGGCTAGGCAACAAAATTTACAACTATAGATATGGATGATTTCCACTGGCTTCTTCCACACAGGTATTAACAATTATCATTACATGACCAAAATGCAAACATGGTAAAAAAGTAATTGTCAGCATTAGAAAGGAATATACAAACACAAAATGGATCATTCAGAACAAGGGCAATGTAGGAAAAAAATGCAAACTATTGTAAAATTCCTAAAACCACTAATCTGCTAGTGCCTCGTCCAGAACCATAAATGCGATGAATAACATCTCAAGTGGGTGACAACAAATAAAAGAATAGAAAACATGAAAACCAACAATACAAAAAAAAAGTTTACCTGATACGTTGTCACAATAAGCTCCACCGATTTGACATTAAAATTGCCAAAAATATTGCACGTCCCTAAAGAGTATATCCATGTAAGCTTTCGATGTTGAGTTTGTGTCTGGTAGAATTGTTTATATACTTCTACACATTTTACCTGTAAACAAAGGGCAGCATACAATCAAAACTCACCTTTGAGTAGTTTTTCAAAATAGTATACCTAGGTTCCACCGACTTTCAGTAAGAGGGTGATAACTTTCAGCGATGGCTCAAGAGCAGGGCCCAATTTCAACAAACAGCACAAGCAGTAAGGCAGGCAGGAACAGAGACAAATACATCCATAAAAGGTACAATCAAATAATTCTAGATATACAAATTGCAAACATTGAATTAGGAACTAGTTCAAATAGGTGAATGAATGATTTCTCATTAATAAGCTAAATAAAAATACAATGATTGACAGATGATCATGACACTACACAAGCTTTACTATAAAATACACAACACAAAACAATAAGTACAGCATTTGCCAGGCTCAAATAACACATGCTTGATCCTCTACATCTAGGCTGTCCCATAATGCTTTGGCTTCCATCATTAATGGATGATCTACGCCTTTGAGGTTGTGAGTGCATTACTTGCAATTTACCCACCAATCATTATTTAACATGCTGTGTTACACTCCCCCAAACCTAGATAAATTACCATATATTGCAAGAACTCCTGCACTTCAGCCATCCTCTCCTATAATATTAACTGGCATCGTGTGTTTCTGTGGGCTGGAGAAACTTCCTTGCAACAGGCATGATGTGCTTCTATGAGCTTTCTTTGTCATCATTTGTCTTTGTGGGCTGAAGGAGCTTCTTCCTTGCAACTGGCATGATTGCAGCTAGCATCATGTGTTTTTGTAGACTTAAGAAACTTCTTCCTAGCTTGAAACCTGTAAATAGCTAGGGAGAAATGGTGGTTGAAAATAAACAATTGCATATCCCCAAAAGACAATCAATTCAGTGATCCATCTGATTCTTGCAATGCCTTTCAAGTGTCAACACATTACTTAATGAGTGTACACAACATGTGGTCTACTAAATCACTTCCCTGTAAGTAGCAAAGCCAAGATTATCCCTTTCGTGTAGGTAACAAACACAAGTTCCTTTCCTTAGTGTAGTTTAATTAGGTAAAGTTATCCCATTGTTTTGGACCTATCTAAACGAATAACCCAGCGACGCAACAAACATAAGTTGCATTGATGACCGATTACCATATACCAGAGGTTCCCTCCTCTGTGAAATGCCAAAGGATCTACAACAAAGTTGAATCCTTGTGCTTTTCAACGAAAAACTATTCCGAGGAAGAAAGGAACTACTGAAGATGAGACAATCGTGTTGATCACTAAGCCATGACATATATATCCACCCATACATGATAGTAGAGCATCCCATACTCACTTAAGCTTCTCTCAAGTCTACATAATAACATTGGACCTCTTATTTGGTTGCACAAGGACCTACAACAAAATCCTTCCTTAACATGTGTGTGTTAAGTGTTGAAATTCCTGTAAACCTAGCACCCGGTAGTTAATTCCGAACAAAACACGTTTATTGAATTAAGACACAACTAGGTTACTCAACGATAAATAGCAGAAGCATTAAAACAACAGAAACCAAACACACAATGCACAAGATATTTCGGGTAAACACCTTTGAAAAAACCCTTGCGGGAAAACTAGTTCTGAGTTTGATTTTATTGCTAAAAAACTCGGGCTCCCGTCTTGGGATAATGTCCCATCAGTGGAATTACAATGCAGCAATAGCCTAGTCCACTTGGCTGCTATCTCCTTGCTGCCCCTTTGTACACTTCTTCAACCCTGCCCACTCAGACACAAGTACATGGACAAGACTCCCTCTTGCTCCTATGCACTCATTGTGTGCCTCTCACTCTCCTTAGATTTGGTTTTATAATATCCTAATGACTAAAACCTTATCTCCAAAGTGATCAACGATCAAGATCTGATCTTGATCTCTTGAGAGCAATGGCTGTGACTTAATCTCTCGTTGAGATGACTTAAATCACTTAAGTCACTCAACTTTATAAAAGGTCACTTTAGTCATTAAATAAAAACAACTTTAACAATAAAGTTGATATCTAGAGAGTGTTGATCGAACACCTCCGCATGCTAGGCACCGCCAATGCAGAAGCACATGTTTGAGCCACTCCAAAAGCTAACATTAAGAACATGTGTTTCCTCTTAAGAGGTTACAAGTTCAAGTCCAGAGGGGGGTAGGGTATGTACACCTCCGTAGACTTTAGCAGTCAGATTGATGCACAGAGGGGGTCTGTTGTCCCATAAACAAGGGGGTCTCATACACCAATTTGGTGTTTGGCTTGGTTGTGATCTTAAAATTAGATTATTATTATTATTATAAAAATAAAGAGCAAACAACATAAAAGAAAAGAAAATTGCCAAAAAAATGTCATTGCTTTATCACAAGCAGTACAATTAACATTTTATGTTAAGATTCCTGGAAGAGACCCCTATTTTTAATGTCCTATGAAACAAATCCTCCATTGTGTCACTGACATCAAAGGCCTTACTAGGTTAATCCTGACTAAAAGGTTAACTCTTGAAAGAGTTGTTATTTGACAAACCATTATTATTTGCTTCAATTTGCAAATTTCAATACATGTCTTGACCACCTTGCAAGTAATGCCTAAAAGATGTTGATTTACCCTATAATAGCTTCTTTAAAAATTAAAATTACTCCATCCAAAAATGGCGTCTCCATCTATGACCCATCATTATTTTGGGGTTCTCTGTCATGTCCCCATTTTTGGGTTTCCTCGTTTTGTAGTAGAAGGGACTTATGTGGCTTGTTAGTGAAGAAAAATGAGTAAAAAGGGGGTCATTTAATATCAATTAGAAGATGTTATGTTTTTAAAGTGACATTATGGAAATAAACTAACTTTAGATTAATAAGTTACTTCATCATTATTAAAGTGACTTTTAATCTTAAAGTGAAAATTGGAAGGAAAATAAGGGTTATATTTGATTTACTCAAAAAGGGGAAAATTCTAGAAGTCACATTTGATTTGGTCAAAAAGGGGAAAATTCTAGAAGGCATGGAGAAAGGATAAAAGGATGGGTATAGCCTCACTTTGGGATTATGATTTGATATTTTATTGAAGTTTTCTTGTAGCCAACGTTTTCATTGGGGTTTTGGGCAAAACCCTTCCACTATTGGTTTGGTTTTGGTGGTGCAATATCCAACCTAGCTAGACAAGGAGGAGGATCCATCTAGGATCTTCATTGGAGTTTCATCTTAGGTTTTAATTTCAGTTTTGATTTGCTTGTAGAGGTTGTGGCACTTGGAGGATTTTGATCTCATATGTTAAGGAGGCCATGGCATTATTTTGGGTTTTTGGCTTGTATTGTGTGTTTTCCATTGAGGTATTACAACTGCCATAGCAACCATTGGATTGTTGTGTTCAAATCTTCATTCATAATAAAATACCACATATTGTTTATTCCATCTCCAGTGTATTTGTATTACATGTTGATATTATGGTAGCTGCGGGAGGTATTAACCTCCATTTGTGACCTTTGACAAGATTAGAATATTCCAGAAGCAAGAAAATATTTGGATATAACCCTAGAAGAGAAGTCGTCTAAAGGAAATATTATATACTAATAAATTAACACCCAGAATGAGAAGTCAGCCCAGGCAGTCTGGCAGAAGCAGTATAAATATAGGAGGCCAGTCTTCATTTTAGCCAGAATTCTCAGAACTGCAGAAGTACACTTGTGCGCACTGCAGAAGGCCAGTTGTGCGCAAGTCTGGGGAGCGCAGTTCTGAAATCTGCATTTTCGGTTTTTTTGGGTTGGACTCTCTAATTAGTTTTGGTTATCTTTGCTTGGTGCATTAGCCTTGGTTGGCTATTGGTTTGTTGTTGAAATTTCTTCTCTCTGTCAAGGTCAAGGTTCTCGGGGGTGGCATTAGTGCCTATGGTTGGGTGACAATATTGTTATATTGTCTATGGTTAAATGAGCACATCCAATATTCTAACAGATTATGGGCCCACACCTCCTTCATTCAGTCTAACCACTGGAAGGGAGCTAAGCCATTAGGTTACCAAGCTCGTTGAAGAACTGCCGCTAGGGTTTCTAGCAGGTGCAATTACTAAAGCACTCCCGCTAGGGTTTCTAGCAGGTGCAATTACTAAAGCACTCCCGCTAGGGTTACTAGCAGGTGTAGTTGCAGAAACCCCAAAACCCTTGTTTAGCACCTTATGATGGAACACCTTACTCAAGGAGAAGATGTTCAAGTGCGCCTTAGTCCAGCGCACCTCTTGGCACTCTTAGAAGGTAGAAACGTCAAGGTTGAAATTTTGGGTCAAAGCTTGACCAATTATCAGTCAACAAAAGTCATGAATGAAAAGACAAATCATTTACACTACTCAACACTCATAAGGACGCTTGAAGATGACATGTGGATAATTGACAGTGGACCTTCCAGGCATATGACAGGAGATCAAGCCAGACTCTCCAATCTAAATGAAAAGAAGACATCGTACAAGGTAGAACTTGGAGACAAAAACACTTACCCAATCGAAGGAATTGGTCAAGCCTCCGTCAAATTGAAAACATGTAACAATGTTCATTTGAGCAATGTCTTATATGTACCTGGTTTAGAAAAGAATCTTGTATCCATATCTTGCCTAAAAGACAAAGGAAACAAAGTAGCCTTTGTAGATGGAAAAGTATTATCTTGGCCTAGAGATTCCAACATAGAGAATGATAGAATTATTGTAACCCGTGAGGGAAGACTATACAAACTACTAGAACGAAATGATGAAGCCCTTGTACATGATGAAGTCAATCCCAATGAACTTTGGCATCGAAGGTATGCTCATATCAACTATCAAGCATTACCCTTCCTCAAAAAGATGGTTGAAGGAATACCATAACTACAGTCTACACATGAAGGAATTTGCAAAGGATGTGCTCTTGGTAAGAATGTTAAGAAATCATTCTCAGGCAACAATAGTAGATCTAAGGAAATTCTAGATCTAATACATTCAAATGTTTGTGGTTCGATGCCAATCAAATCTCTAGGAGGTTCTCTTTACTATTTAATCTTCATAGATGATTACTCGAGGAAGACTTGGTTATATCTCTTGAAGACAAAGGACGAAGTATTCAACAAATTTCAAGAATTCAAAGCAGAGATAGAGAACCTCACAAACAAGAAAATCAAGACCTTGAGAACAGATAATGGAGAAGAATATACATAATCATTTTTCCTTTTGCAAATCGACAGGGATTAGGAGGGAGCTAATTGTTCCTCATAATCCTCAACAAAATGGTGTAGCAGAAAGGAAGAACAAATCTATTGAATAAACTGTGAAGACACTATTGAACGATGAAGGTTTATCTATGTATCTACGGGGAGAAGCAACCATGACAACAATCTATGTTCAGAACAAAAGTCCTCACTGCATATTGAAGGATATGACTCCAGAAGAAGCCTTCTCAGGAAAGAAACCTAATGTGGAACACTTAAGAATATTTGGATGCCCTGTTTATTTTCACATTCCCTAGGATAAAAGGAATAAATTAGAACCCTCAGGAAAGAAGGGCATATTCATGGAATATAGTGAATCATCCAAGGCCTATAGAATCTATATCCTGAAACAACATAAGATTGAAGTTAGCAGAGACGTAACCTTCAATGAAAAGATGGCTTTCAAGAAATCCATAAAAGAAACTATAGAAGAAGAAGAGTATGCAGAGCCTATTGACGAAAGCACATGTCTTCCAGAAAGTCAAAATGAAGAAACAAAACAACTCAATCATCCGATGCAACCATGTGAGACTATTGATTTAGACACTATACCCAAAACCAAGAAACAACCAGCTTGGCTTGAAGCTACTCTACAAGAAGCAGAAAGACTCAAAGCCTCAAGTGGCACCTTCAGAAAAAGCAAGAAGCCCAAGAGATTCTCCAGCTATGCAGCATGTATGATAAAGCTTTTAGACGAAGAACCCACCAATGTTGAAGAGGCAGCTCAGAAGAAACAATGGAAAGAAGCCATGACAGAAGAACACCAGTCCATCATGAAAAATGATGTATGGGAAATTGTGCCTAGACCTAAAGAAAAATCAGTGGTAACTTCAAAATGGGTCTATAAGATCAAACATGCAGTATACGGAAGCGTGGACAAATATAAAGCAAGGTTTGTAGCTAGAGGGTTCTCCCAGAAGGAGGGAGAAGACTATGACGAAACATTCGCTCCTGTTGCCAGATATACTTCTATTAGAGCCATTATGTCTCTCACTGCTTCCATGGGATGGAGTTTACATCAGATTGATGTAAAAATAACTTTCCTCAATGGAGCAATCGAAGAAGAAGTATACATTAAACAACCTAAAGGATTTGAAGTACATTCCAGAGACACTCATGTTTGCAAACTAAAGAAAGCTTTATATGGACTCAAGAAAGCTCCAAGAGCTTGGTATGCCAGAATAGACAACTACCTAATGAGACTTGGTTTCTCCAAGAGTTATGCAGATCCAAATCTTTACTACAAAGTCGTGAACAATGCACCTATGATTTTACTGCTATATGTCGACGATTTATTCCTGACAAGTGAAGAGTCTCTCATCATCTAGTGTAAAAAGGAACTAGCCTCTGAGTTCAATATAAAATATCTTAGTCTCATGCATTATTACTTGGGACTAGAAGTATGGCAGAAGCATGGTGAAGTATTTCTTTGGACAAGGAAAGTATGCAATGAAGATTCTTCAGAAGTTTGGAATGATGGATTGCAAATCCATGGACACTCCTATGACCACAGATATAAGAAAAGTAAGAGACTCAAATTCTGATCCAGTAGACCCGTCCCTACATCAACAATTGATTGGGTCATTGATGTATTTAGTAAATACTTGACCAGACATTTGCTTTGCTGTAAACACACTAAGCCAGTTCCAGGTGGAACCCAGACATGAGCATTGGATAGCTGGAAAGCATGTTCTAAGATATATTCGTGGGCCACTAAACTATGATTTAAGATATACCGCATCCAGTGATATACACTTCATGGATTCACAGATTCAGATTGGGCAAGAAGTGCAAAAGACATAAGGAGTACTTCAGGGATGTGTTTCAGCTTGGGCTCCGCTATGATATCTTGGGGTAGCAGGAAACAAAAGTCTGTCGCACTCAGCACAACATAAGCAGAATACATCACAGCATGTGAGGCATGTACAGAAGCATTATGGTTGAGAAAGCTAATTTATGGATTATTTGATCAGGTTCCAGATTCAACCATAATATACTGTGACAATTAGAGTTGGATAAGGCTATCAGAACACCCAGTGTTTCATGAACAGTCGAAACACATTGAGATCAAATACTACTTTATTCGAGATAAAGTCCAAGAAGAAGAAGTGAAGCTCCAGTATATTCCCACAGATGAATAGACAACAGATATCTTGACAAAGCCTCTGTCTAGAATAAAGTTTGCATACTTACAAGACAAGTTGGGGATCGTGGAAATAACTCCCTTAGCTGAAAAGGAAGAGATGGCTCTCCAGGTTGGGAGGGAGCACTAATATGTCATTGATTCATGGACAGTCATTTTTCCAACTTGGAAAATGGTCCAGCATGGGCAGTTCCTTTCCAGTTTGGAAAGTGGTTTGAGATTTTGACGAACATGCATTTTCTAGTTCGGAAAATGGTCCAGATTGAACGGTCATTTTAGTAATGAAAATGGTTCGATGGATTGTTGATGTACCATAGACAACGATTCCCCTTGTGGCCAGTGTGGGGGAATGGTTTAGGACACTCTTTCTTCTTGACAGTCACTCTCAGTAGTGGTCAAGAAGATTGGTCTGCCTCGTTGGATAGTCATTCTTTCGAAGCTCATAGTTGTGAGCAGTTTTGAAGAATGGTCCGTTTTGGAGGTTGGTGCAGGACAATCATTTCCTTAAGAAATGGTTCGGACAGTCATTCCCTAGGGCTGATTCATTCTCTCCAGGTTGCACTTTGTTTAGAGCTAGAGGAATGGCCCAGATAGGTGAATGGTCTAGGTTCAACAATCAGGGACAGACATTCCCTAGGGCAGATTCATTCTCTCCAGGTTGCACTTTGTTTAATGCCAGAGGAATGGCCCCGATAGGTGAATGGTCTAGGCTCAGAAATCAGGACAATTATTCTTCTATGCTTGAGAAGAATAGTCCAGATAGCCCATCGTTGATGTTTTACTCTCTAAGGGCAGATGCTCTTCCAAATCTCACAGATGTGAGTGGAAGAATGGCCCAGATGACTCAGTTTATATCATGATATCGTTTCTGTGCAGGTTGATATCAGATGATATGATTGCTATGGAGACTGTATGTCTCTAGACAGTAGAAGTATGCTACTGTGGTGGATATGTTCCACTGGTTGTGACACTATGTCACAGATTGAGTAGTTGTGTACTACTATGGATAGACACAGTTGTGTTCTATTAGATGACACTGTACTAGTTGTCATGGAGATTATCCAGTTGGATAATGATGACAGTGCTCGTGATTTGATTATAGGATAGCCTGTGTGGCTATAATGATGCTACCGATTGAATGGTTTGTTTGTGCTCAAGGCCATTATCTGTTATACCTCCATAGCTAGGAGGGAGTGTTGATATTATGGTAGCTATAGGAGGTATAACCTCCATTTGTGACCTTTGACAAGATTAGAATATTCCAGAAGCAAGAAATATTTGGATATAACCCTAGAAGAGAAGTCGGCGAAAGGAAATAGTATATACTAAGAAATTAGCACCCAGAATGAGAAGTCGGCCCAGGCAGTCTGGCAAAAGCAGTATAAATATAGGAGGTCGGTCTTCATTTTAGCCAGAATTCTCAGAACTGCAGAAGTACACTTGTGCGCATTGTAGAAGGCCAGTTGTGTACAAGTCTGGGGAGCAGCTGTTGCCGACAATTCTGCAATTTGCATTTTCGATTTTTCTGGGTTGGACTCTCTGATCAATTTTGGTTATCTTTGTTTGGTGCATTAGCCTTGGTTGGCTATTGGTTTGTTGCCATAAATTCTTCTCTCTTTCAAGGTCAAGGTGCTCGGGGGTGGCATTAGTGCCTATGGTTGGGTGACAATATTGTTATATTGTCTATGGTTAAACGAGCACATCCAATATTCTAACACATGCACTATGTTTGACAAAATGTCTATTAGTAGAATACATGCACACTGTTTGTGAAAATTTGTCAACCAGATTAGAGCATCAAGAATATTTATTAGACAAAAGGACATAATATCTCAACCCATTCTATTGGGGATATTACAGTGGTATCAGAGCTAGTGCTCTTGTTAGCGTGTGATTGCATCAGAGCACTTTCCTTGGCCAAAGAAGAGAAAAAAAAATTGGGTTTTTTTTAGGGAAAAAAGAGGGTGCCGCACTTCAAACTTAGATCTGAAACTTTCTTATTAGAATTTGGCAAAAATAATTGGGTATTTGAATTCCTCTCAGAGAAATACCCAATTTCAAAAAATAAATCAGTATAAACAGAGTCTGGAAAGTGAAGTTCTCAACATTTTAAATTTGGCAAATTTTCAGGGTTTTTCCAAAAAAAGCCGCACGATTTATAGAGAAGGGAAACAATGGGAAGGAAATCAGATTATGTACAGGTGTAAAAAAGGATGAAGATAACTCGAGAATATTCCATGGATGAGGGTTTATTAAGAGTTTGACGAAACCCTAGCCAAAAACTACCAAATTACTGCAATTCTATAACAACCATGTTTAAATTGTTTAAGAAGATAAAACTAGTAAAATTGGCTGAACTTTTGAGGGAGTTGAAGGCAAATAAATACAGTTATGACTACCAGGTGTGTCTAATATTGGATGAGAAGGTTCATGCAGCTTTACTGTTCAAAGACTATTACGAACTCAAGCATGGAAGTTGTCCCGAGGATTTGGATGAGGATTATTTTAAAAGTGCAGGGCAGGAAGTAAAGGAGGATGAGCATGAAGAACAGGTGGAGGAGCATGCATCTAGCCATGAGGAGGATGTGTGTATAAAGGAAGACCAAACAGTAGCCTATGAGACATCATCAGAAGTAACCGATGAGACCGGTGACACTAGTGTCCTGGATGGATATACCTCTGATGAATCAACAAAAAATGATGATGCAACATCTCATGATGACTATGAGATGTTCCAATTAGGTAATGTTGAGGACCTTACATCTTCCACTGTGTATGATGCCTATGTTGTGGATAGTCTAAATCTGATAACACCTATCCTTGATGATGATTCATCACATCTCAATTATGATGTTGATGATGATGAGGACGTGATTGCACCTCGACAAGGTTTGGAGGACCAATTATTGGTCAAGGTGGAGTAAATTGTGCAGGTGTTGACAAGGGCAGATGGTACTCATAAGTTTATTAAAGATCTTATGTGGAAGGCTCAGATGGAGGAGATACAAAAAGGAGTTGCAGATGGGATCACTAGTGCTCAATTACGCATAATCAAAGAACCACTAGAACAAATGAAATCTGATTACTTGCAGTTGTTCATAGATAGGGACCTTGCTCTTAAGTTTGTTGAAGACACAGAAAGGGAGATTGAGGAGCTTTGTTACCATCTTAGCGTGGCACACTCTTCATCATTGACAACATCAAAGACTCCATCATCTTTAGCAATAGTGACACATGAGGTCATGAGTGGCACTCATGATCTGAGGGAGGAGCCTCTTGTGACGATCCCACACGAGGAGCATTCAAAGTTGCAGGTATTTAAGGATAGATTTGATACAAAGGGTTTTGACTGAGCACTTGTTTTGCATTGCAGGGATCATGAGTTGTTTCTTTTGGCTCAAGGCTTAGCTATAGAGGAGGTAGTTGAACAAATTCCTTGTGGACTAGCCAACAAGGAAGTATATGCACCAGTTGATTGGGGGATTGAGTATAGGACAAATGTGGATACATCACTCTAGGATCCAAGTTCAATTGAAATTAGTAGAGATACATTGGCACATATAGGGTACAGGGTGGTACATGATGATACGATGGTGTGTAGTGGTATACAACAATATACAGTGGTGTACGATGGTGTGTAGTAGGTTTTTGGGACGTTTCCCCTGGGGAGACCTCCAGACAGGGACTTCAGACATATCATTTAGTTTGGTTCACCCAGGATCGATGAGTGGATGGATGAGCCTCATGGAGAGGTATATCCCTCGAAGATTGATCTTCGAGTGGGATATCACCAAAGCAGAGACAGAGAGTACGACACCTTCATGATCTCTCTCAGATATTACTTTGAGTCCTTGGTCATACCATTTAGGTTGACCAAAGCACCTGGCATTTCCAAGTCTTGTAGGTAGTGGCAGTGGCATCTAGTGTTGTTTTCTGATGCCAATAGTATATTTAGCAGGACATGGAGGTTCACATGAGTCAGTTGGGTGAGGCAGGTAGGATTATAGCCATGTCAGAGTTCTTTCATTTGGGCTATGTAGTTAGGGCACATATCCAGATTGTATTGGATCAGTTCACAGAGTGGTGGATGGCCTTATCGACTACATAGATTGCACACATGTAGTCCTTGAGTCTACACTTAGGGAGAGGATTATGAGGGCTATGTATGATTCACTGTAGGTGACGGGGCTACTTTCTAGGGAGGTGTTTAGACTCCACAGACTACTTGAGTACATTGACGGTGATCTAGATAGCAGATTACTCGGTGCAGTTTGGCAGGAGCCGAACAAATTAGTAGGCACTGAGTTGATTCCTAGCACTTGGTCTCCACCAAATGATGGCATACCAGGGGCTTGGCTCATTTTCACTTCGATAACACAACAACAACTAGCAGGTATTGGGAGTGGTGGACTTCCAATTTGGTGGTGGGATTTGGGAATTCATCTGAGTGATAGATTGATTTTGATGATGATGATTGATAGAGCCGTCACAGTGATTGGTCTGCTTTATTTTTTGGGATGTCAATAGAGGGGAGGTCAAGACTTTCTCTATATGGCAAGGAAGACTCAAGGCCAGTCATGGATTTGCATGTGTGGATTTCACTAAGACGCCTTCACAAGAGAGAATTCATGATAGTGGTTTTAGTCCCTTCGGGAAGTTTAGCTTGGGGTTCCAGGAGAGGAGGAAGCAGAATGGGAGTATGAGAGTAGTGTAACGTCAGCATGGTGGTACCCTTTTGGGATTAGTTTGGGACCCTGAGATTACATTGCTTGACAATTCAACTACTATTAGAGATGTGAGCGTCGTTTTTTACTCTTCTGAGTTTACCTTTGGGAGGCTTAGGAGTGGTTGCATGGAGGAGTGGTCTTCCGAGGAGTTGGATGAATTTATGTAGCTTATGATTGCCTAGATTATTAAGAGGAGTCGGGTGGATACTAGTATTTGCACCTTACAAACCAGTGTTATGAGTAGAGAGTGCTTCATGTCTTACAGGCTAGAGTGGAATCCTAGCGACTTTACCTTCTACGGGGTTCTTGTGTTTAGGGACTCTGGGGATGATATGTTGGGGGATTGTCCAGACTATGCTTGGATGATTTTAGTAGACCAGGGGTGTTGGAGTATTAGGAATTTTCCCTTTGACACTTGGAGACGAGGTGTATTGGATGCCCTATCAGTTGATGACCACATAGACTTCTCTATGATATCTGATTTTAGAGTTGGGATACATTGGATGGGTATGATCCTCGATAGTGGATGCGATCCTTTGTGGCATTACATCTTGTGGATGTAGAGCGGACATGATGGTCGGACGACTATGATCAGAGTGGTGTAGCATCAGTGTGGTGGTTCCTTTCTGAGGATAGCTTGGGACCCCGATATTTCAATAGGAGATAGGGCAGTAGTTGATACGAAGGCAAGAGTCGGGTTTTTACTTCATGAGATTGGTTCTCTAGCAGAGTAGTTCCTTGGTTGCTTGATCGAGTTGTTGTAGCACCGAGTGGCCTTACTTGTGGGTGGTTTTCAAGAGACATCGAAAGTTAGTACGTTATAGGACCACGTCTTGAGTGAAGGATGTTTCACCTCTTACAAGGTGGTTTGGGATCCTAGTATCATTTTCAATTTCAGTCTGGATCAATTGATGGAGTGCTAGGTCATGATGGCATTGCTTGAGGACAAGCAATCTTTGGGAAGGGAGGATTTGTCATGTCCCCATTTTTGGGTTTCCTCGTTTTGTAGTAAAAAGGACTTTCATGTCGTGGCTTGTCAGTGGAGAAAAAAGAGTAAAAATGGGGTCATTTAATGTCATTTAGTTAGGAGATATGTTTTTAAAGTGACATTATGGAAATAAAGTAACTTTAGATTAATAAGTTACTTAATCATTATTAAAGTGACTTTTAATCTTAAAGTGAAAATTGGAAGGAAATTAAGGGTTATATTTGATTTAGTCAAAAAGGGAAAAATTCTAGAAGTCACATTTGATTTGGTCAAAAAGGGGAAAATTCTAGAAGGCATGGAGAAAGGATAAAATGAGGGGTATAGCCTCACTTTGGTATTATTATTTGATATTTTATTGGAGTGCTCTTGTAGCCAACGTTTTCGTTGGGGTTTGGGGCCTGGGCAAAACCATTCCACTATTGGTTTGGTTTCGGTGGTGCAATATCCACCCTAGCTAGACAAGGAGGAGGATCCATCCAGGATCTTCATTGGAGCTTCATCTTGGGTTTTGATTTCAGTTTTGATCTGCTTGGAGAGGTTGTGGCACTTGAAGGGTTTTGATCTCATCTGTTAAGGAGGCCATGTCATGATTCCGGGCTTTTGGCTTCTATTGTGTTTTCCATTGAGGTATTGCAGCTGCATAGCAGCCATTGGATTGTTGTATTCAGATCTTCATTCATAATAAAATACCACATATTGTTTCTTCTATCTCTGGTGTATTTGTATTACATGCAATATGTTTGACAAAATGTCTATTAGTAGAATAGATGCAAACTGTTTGTGAAAAATTGTCAACCAGATTAGAGCATCAAGAATATTTATTACACAGAAGGACATAATATCTCAGCCCATTCTATTGGGGATATTACATTCTTTGATTTGTGTACTTGTGAACTATACTGGGTGGAAGAGGTTTATGAAAAGATTGGGATTACCTTGGGCAAGTACGATTGCCACTTGCATCGAAATTTGTGTAGAGTCGGAATAAGCTATCCAACTGAAGCTATTGGGGAAACAGTGTATGCAATCTTTGGTCTATAAGACGGATTCATACAAAAGTCAAATTTGTCAAAATCAGAAAGAAAGATTCACTGACAATGCAAAGCAAATTTATCCAACCACATCAAATCAATAGATATCTCAATTCCCCTTTGGTATTGGTGTCTCATCAATGAAAATTATCCAACCACATCAAATCAATAGATATCTCAATATCCCCTTTGGTATTAGTGTCTCGTTAGTTAAGCAGTGGAGAAGGGTATTGAACAAAATTGAAGGCAAACTACAGCATTGGATCCATCAAGATCTGCCTTTGGCAGGGTACGCTACCATCCTGGGTAGAATCTTATGAGTTGGTCATATTTATTACTATTACTGCATTTTTCTTTCGGTAATAGGATATAAGAAATTGGAA
>JASDQU010010173.1:96291-117132 GCA_032191745.1 Picea mariana
ATTTCTTAGTATTTTACTTCTAATTTGTTTAATTTTGTCCTCTATTCCAATATTTTATGTTCATCTAAATACGGGCTTCAAATTAATTTTGTCCTCTCTTCCAATATTTTATGTTAATCTAAATACGGGCTTGTTTTCCAGGTGCTTGCAGATTGTTTGGCTTTTCACTAGTGTGATTCTGTATTTCAAGGTTTCTTCAGCCTTCCTATGGAGAACACCTGCTAACGCAGCCTATTGGTTGACTCTAATAACCATCGTATGAAAAAGCTACTTGCAGTTGTTTCCAATAAGGGCTGTGGGACAATCGCATTTGTCCTAGGGATTCCAATTTGCTTCGAGAAAATTTTCAAGGTACACAATCTGGTATTATGTTAATAAGTGCTGCTATTTGTAGATTCCAAATTGGCAGGCTTATCTACGAAATATTTTGCATAAGATCAAATAAATTCAGGCAGGCCTTTCTTTTAGCTAAATATAGCAGGAATTTTTTTCCTAGACGTGGAACTGTGTCCTTGTGTGTTAAAAGTATTAGGCCCGAGGATACAGTGCTCATTATTTCTACACGCATGAACAGTGGACAGTTCAGAAAGAAAGGCCTGCTAGCTGGGTCTGATGATGGGCTTGAGTCAAGCATCATGGGTATTTGTGACAGGAGTTTAGATGATATTTATTGCACCGCAAATTTGGATATGCTGATAGAGAACCTGCTTAAACTACAGCCTGAGTACCAAAACTTAAAAGAGAGGGATGAAAGACCAAGAACTAGATTTGAGAAATGTTGAAATTATGGTAGCTGCGGGTGGTATTAACCTTCATTTGTGACCTTTGACGAGATTAGAATATTTCGGAAGTTGGATATAAGCCTAGAAGAGAAGTCGGCTAAAAGAAATATTATATAGTAAGTATTTGGCACCCAGAAAGAGAAATCGGCCCAGACAGTCTGGCATAAGCAGTATAAATATAGGAGGCCAGTCTTCATTTTAGCCAAAATTCTCAGAATTGTAGAAATACACATGTGCGCACTGCAGAAGGCCAGTAGTGCACAAGTCTGGGGAGCAGCTGCTACCGTAGATCTAAAATACGCATTTTTGGTTTCTCTGGGTTGGACTCTTTGATCAGTTTTGGTTATCTTTGCTTGGAGCATTAGCCTTGGTTGGCTATTGGTTTGCTACTAGAATTCTTCTCTTTGTCAAGGTCAAGGTGCTTGGGGGTGGGATTAGTGCCTATGGTTGGGTGACAATATTGCTATATTGTCTATGGTTAAACGAGCACACCCAATATTTTAACAGGTTATGGGCCCACACCTCCTTCATTCAGTTTAACCACTAGAAGGAAGCTAAGCCATAAGGTTATTAAGCTCGTTGAAGAACTGTCACTAGGGTTTCTAGCAAGTACAGTTACTAAAGCACTGCTGCTAAGGTTACTAGCAGGTACAGTTGCAGAAACCCTAAAACCCTTGTATAGCACCTTATGATGGAATACCTTACTCAAGGAGAAGATTTTCTAGTGTGCCTTAGTCCAACGCACCTCTTGGCACTCTAAGAAGGAAGAAACGTCAAGGTTGAAATTTTGGGTCAAAGCATGACAAATTATCAGTCAACAAAAGTCATGAATGAAAAGACGAATCATCTACACTACTCAACGCTCACTGGAACTCTTGAAGATGACATGTGGATAATTGACAGTGGAGCTTCCAGGCATATGACAGGAGATCAAGCCAGACTCTCCAATCTAAATGAAAAGAAGACATCGTACAAGGTAGAACTTGGAGACAAAAACACTTACCCAATCGAAGGAATTGGTCAAGCCTCCATCAAATTGAAAACATGTAACAATGTTCATTTGAGAAATGTATTATATGTACCTGGTTTAGAAAATAATCTTGTATCCATATCTCTCCTAGAAGACAAAGGAAACAGAATAGCCTTTGTATATGGAAACGTATTATCTTGGACTAGAGACTCCAACATAAAGAATGCTAGAGTTATTGGAACCCATGAAGGAAGATTATACAGAATACTAGAACAAAATGATGAATCCCTTATACATGATGAAGTCAATCCCAATGAACTTTGGCATAGAAGGTATGCTCATATCAACTATCAAGCATTACCCTTCCTCAAAAAGATGGATGAAGGAATACCAGAACTACAGTCTACACATGAAGGAATTTGCAAAGGATGTGCTCTTGGTAAGAATGTTAAGAAACCATTCTCAAGCAACAATAGTAGATCTAAGAAAATTTTAGATCTAATACATTCAAATGTTTGCGGTCCGATGCCAGTCAAATCTCTAGGAGGTTCTCTTTACTATGTAATCTTCATAGATGTTTATTCAAGAAAGACTGGGTTATATCTCTTGAAGACAAAGGACAAAGTTTTCAACAAGTTTCAAGGATTCGAAGTAGAAATAGAAAACCTCACAAACAAGAAAATCAAGACCTTGAGAATAGATAATGGAGGAGAATATACATCCAAGGAATTTGTTGCCTTTTGCAAATCGACAGGGGTTAGGAGGGAGCTAACTGTTCCTCATAATCCTCAACAAAATGGTTTAGCAGAAAGGAAGAACATATCTATTAAAGAAACTGTGAAGGCACTATTGAACGATCAAGGTTTATCTATGTATCTGTGGGGAGAAACAACCGCGACAACAATATATGTTTAGAACAGAAGTCCTCACCACATATTGAAGGATATGACTCCTGAAGAAGCCTTCTCAAGAAAGAAACCTAATGTGGAACACTTAAGAATATTTGGATGCCCTGTTTACTTTCACATCCCCAAGGATAAAAGGAAGAAATTAGAAACCCCAGGAAAGAAGGGCATATTTGTGGGATACATTGAATCATCCAAGGCATATAGAATCTATATCCTGGAACAACATAAGGTTGAAGTCAGTAGAGATGTGACCTTCAATGAAAAGATGGCTTTCAAGAAATCCATAGAAGAAACTATAGAAGAAGAAGAGTATGAAGAGCCTAATGAAGAAAGCACATGTATTCCAGAAAGTCAAAATGAAGAAACATAATAACTTGACCATCTGATGCAACCATGTGAAACTATTGAATCAGACACTATACCCAAAACCAAGAAATGACCAACTTGGCTTGAAGCTACCCTACAAGAAGCGGAAAGACTCAAAGCCCCAAGTGGCACCTTCAAAAAAAGAAAAAAGCCCAAGAGATTCTCCGGCTATGCAGAATGTATGACAAAGTTTCTAAATGAATAACCCACCACATTTGAAGAGGCGGCTCAGAAGAAATAATGGAAAGAATCCATGACATAAGAACACCAGTCCATCGTGAAAAATGATGTATGGGAAATTGTACCTAGACCTAAAGAAAAATCAATAGTAACTTCAGAATGGGTCTATAAGATCAAACATGCAATAGACAGAAGCATGGAAAAATATAAAACAAGGTTCATTGCTAGAGGGCTCTCCCAGAAGGAGAGAGAAGACTATGATGAGACATTTGCTCATGTTGTCAGATATACTTCTATTAGAGCCATTATGTCTCTTACTGCTTCCATGGGATGGAGTTTACATCAGATGGATGTAAAAACAACTTTCCTCGATGGAGCAATTGAAGAAGAAGTATACATCGAACAACCTCAAGGATTTGAAGTACACTCCAGAGACACTCATGTTTGCAGACTAAAGAAAGCTTTATATGGAATCAAGCAAGCTCCAAGAGCTTGGTATATTAGAATAGACAGCTACTTAATAAAACTTGGTTTCTCTAAGAGTCATGCAGATCCAAATCTTTACTACAAAGTCGTGAACAATGCACCTGTGATTCTACTGCTATATGTCGATGATTTATTCTTGACAGGTGAAGAGTCTCTCATCATCCAGTGTAAAAAGGAACTAGCATCTGAGTTCGATATGAAAGATTTTTGTCTCATGCATTATTACTTGGGATTAGAAGTATGTCAGAAGCGTGGTCAAATATTCCTTGGACAAGGAAAATATGCAATGAAGATTCTTTAGAAGTTTGGAATGATGGATTGCAAATCCATGGACACTCTTATGACCACAGATATAAGAAAAGTAAGAGACTCATATTCTGATCTAGTAGACCCGTCCCTATATTGGCAATTGATTGGGTCATTGATGTATCAAGTAAATACTCGACCAAACATTTGCTTTGTCGTAAACACACTAAGCCAGTTCCAGGTGGAACCCAGACATGAGTATTGGATAATTTCAAACCGTGTTCTAAGATATATTCATGGGACACTAAACTATGGTTTAAGATATACTGCACCCAACGATATACAGCTTCATGGATTCACAGATTCAGATTGGGTAGGAAGTGCAGAAGACAGAAGAAGTACTTCAGGGATGTGTTTCAGCTTGGGCCTCGCTATGATATCTTGGGGCAGGAGGAAACATAAGTTTGTCGTACTCAGCACAGCAGAAGCAGAATATATCGCAACATGTGAGGCATGTACAAAAGCAGTATGGCTGAGAAAGCTGATTTCTGGATTATTTGATCATGTTCCAGATTCGACCATAATATACTGTGACAATCAGAGTTGCATAAGGCTATCAAAACACCCAGTGTTTCATGAACGGTCGAAACACATTGGGATCAAATACTACTTTATTCGAGATAAAGTCTAGGAAGGAGAAGTGAAGCTCCAGTATATCCCCACAGATGAACAGACAACAAATATCTTGACAAAGCCTTTGTCCAAGATAAAGTTTGCATACTTACGAGACAAGTTGGGGATCGTGAAATTAACTCCCTTAGTTGAAAGGGAAGAGATGACTCTCCAAGTTGGGAGGGAGCACTAATATATCATTGATTTATGGACAATCATTTTTCATCTTTGAAAATGGTCCAGGATGGGCAGTTCCTTTCCAGATCAGAAAGTGGTTAGAGATTTCTGACGGACAGACATTTTCCAGTTCAAAAAATGGTCCAGATTGAATGATCATTTTCGTAATGAAAATGGTTCGACAGATTGTTGATGTACCATAGACATCGATTCCCCTTGTGGCCAGTGTGGGGGAATGGTCTAGGACAGTCTTTCTTCCTGGCAGTCACTCTCAGTACTGGTCAAGAAGAATGGTCTGCCTCACCGGCCAGTCAATCTTTCGAAGTTCATAGTTGTGAGCAGTTTCGAAGAATGGTCCATTTTGGAGGTTGGTACAGGACAATCATTTCCTTAGGAAATGGTCCAGACAATCATTCCCTAGGGTAGACTCATTCTCTCCAAGTTGCACTTTGTTTAGTGCCGGAGGAGTGACTTAGTTAGGTGAATGGTCCAGGTTCAGCAATTAGGGACAGGGATTCCCTAGGGCAGATTCATTCTCTCCAGGTTGCACTTTTTTTAGTGCCGGAGGAATGGCCCAGATAGGTGAATGGTCCAGTCTCAGAAATCAGGGGTAGTTATTCTTCCATGCTTGGTAAGAATAGTCTAGATAACCCATAGTTGATGTTTTAATTTTTGAGGGTAGATGATCTTCCAGATCTTACAGATGTGAGTGGAAGAATGGCCCAG
Source organism: Picea mariana (assembly GCA_032191745.1). Classification (NCBI taxonomy): domain Eukaryota; kingdom Viridiplantae; phylum Streptophyta; class Pinopsida; order Pinales; family Pinaceae; genus Picea; species Picea mariana. Next base: position 101,805 of record JASDQU010010173.1, read on the forward strand.
ATGACTCAGTTTATATCATGATATTGTTTTTCTGTGCAGGTTGATATCAGATGATATGATCGCTATAGAGACTGTATGTCTCTAGACAATAGATGTATGCTACTATGGTGGATATGTTCCACTGATTATGACTATGTGTCACTGATTGAGTAGTTGTGTACTACTATGGATAGACACGGTCGTGTTCTATTAGATAACATTGTGCTAATTGTCATGGAGATTATCCAGTTGGATAATGATGATGGTGCTCGTGATTTGATCATGAGATAGTCTGTGTGGCTATAATGATGCTACCGGTTGAATGGTCTGTTTGTGCTCAAGACCATTACTTGTTATACCTCCCTAGCTAGGAGGGAGTGTTGATATTATGGTAGCTGCGGGAGGTATTAAACTCCATTTGTGACCTTTGATAAGATCAGAATATTCCAGAAGCAAGAAAAGATTTGGATATAACCCTACAAGAGAAGTCGGCTAACGAAAATATTATATACTAAGTATTTGGCACCCAGAAAGAGAAGTAGGCCCAGAAAATTTAACATAAGTAGTATAAATATAGGAGGTCAGTCTTCATTTTAGCCAGAATGATCAGAATTGCAGAAATACACTTGTGCGCACTGCAGAAGGCCAGTAGTGTGCAAGTCTGGGGAGCAACTCCTGCTGCAGTTCTAAAATCTGCATTTTCAGTTTCTCTGGGTTGGACTCTCTGTTAAGTTTTGGTTATCTTTGCTTGGAGCATTAGCCTTGGTTGGCTATTGGTTTGCTACCATAATTCTTCTCTCTGTTTAGAATCCTAGACAGATACTGATTTAGAATCCCAGACTGATTCAAAACTTATGCAGAAGGAATCTTCAGAAGGTATTGATGTTTTCCAAAAAGAGAACATCAACATTGAAGCATAATTAAAAGATGAGGTCGGAAAAGGTCTAAAGCTTCAGTGAGAAATTGAAGATTTGCAGAAATAGTTGGTCTCCTTAGAAGAAGAGAACAAGGCTTTCAAAATGGAATTGCAAAGGCATGTTCAGACAAATGATGGGGTCAAAAAGGTAGTATGTGACATGGAAAATAATGGTGGATAGGGTGGTGTGTTCACACTTGAAACCAACAAAATGAAATGTAAGTCATCAGAACAAGAGGAGTAGAATCCTGTCGTGAGTAGAGAGAATGATAGAAATGTTTAGAAAGAATGTAACAATGTGCAAGAAGAACTATTATCGCAGGAAGGCAAGAGCAGCCTTAGAACTGAAGCATCCCGTGAGTTGCAGGGGATGAAGAGTTCTAGAGATGGAACCTCTAATTTATTGATGAAAAATGAGGATCTTAGAAAAGAAAATTCTGGGCAGTTTGATTGGATGCAAGAGCAAATAACCCTTTTTCTAGAGGAAGTGCAAGCTAAAACTGATCTTGTTGATATCCAACAGAAACAAATTGGGGATCTTTTACAAGCACTTGTAAAATCCAACTGTGAAAACACCACATTAACAAGTGAACATAATAGATTTATGGAAGAGCAAGGAGATGTCAATAGTTTGCAGGCAGAGCTTGAACAGGCACAAGAAGAAAATCGGAAGCTACAAAAGGAGATTTCAACAATGCTTACTGATCTTAAGAACCTTCACATTATGTTCTCTACCTTGGGAAGGGAGAAAGAAATCATGGCAACAGAATTGACACTGAAAGCCAGACTATTGAGTGATATTGAGGAACACTTGAATGACCTAAAAGAGAAAAACAAGACACTGCCAAACAAGCTAGACGCTTATGTCAGGGAGAATAAAACCAGAAACTGAGATACCCAAGCAACGGTTGCCAAACAATATGCAAACTGTGCATTTAATTTAATGTTGTATATGCTGGAATATATACTGTCCAATCTAATTTAGATCAAGCAGTATATATTCCAATGTATACAACATTAAACCATTTAATACTTTGTTGTAGGGTGCATATTGATAACCAAAACAATTTGTTCTTTTTAAAACCACAACAATAGAAAACTATTAACAGAACAAGTGCCCAAGACTTCAGAAGGATACCGTGCCTTTAAGAGGAAATCGAAAGAGCTGCGACAACTGAACAGTGGATTTGAAGGGGAGATAGCCAACCTCAAAACCTCCGCACTGAAACAAGAAAAGTTTTCCCATGTTCTGGTATAAGAAAGGGCTTCACTTCGAATGAGATCCCCTGGGGTAAGCAACAATTGTATATTTTGCTGAAAAAGTATGAGTATTTCTAACAAAGGATAGAATCACCGACATAAGAATGGTTAACGAAGCCAGATAGGCATAAAAGTCTCAAAGAGAAATTTGAAATTTGTTTTGCCTGAGCAACTCCTGCTTCGCTTCAAGGAAGAGATCGGGCATCTCAAGTTCCTGATGGGCATGGTGGCCATAGTTCTAGGTACCGACCCATGGCCGGAAGCCGGTAAGCTGGGGTTTTGGAGCTCGAGTGGGCCTTGCAGCAGTTCCTGTTGTACACCTATGGCACAATCAACAGGAAACAAGGAGCATCCACTAATAATAAAAATAAAAACAAATAGTACCCTATACAAAGTGGTTTGGACAACCAAGTTTTGAGCAAAAGCTCTGCCTAAAATCTACATATAAAAAAAAATAAATAAAAAAAAATAACTAGCATATTTTCTAAATGGTAAAATGAAAAATGCCCAAGTAATTTGAAGAAGTTATCATATATTTATATAATATTTATGTTCAAGAATTACCATTGAATTATGGTTTGCTGAAGTGTTCAGTAGATCCATGATTTATTTATGATCTCAACACATTTTTTTCAACATACCTAAGAGATATGTTAAAAATCTTTCTAAAGATGCAGAACTTAGTAGAATAAGTTAATTTAGGTCTACTAAATTTTAGGTGTTATTAATTTTTAATGTATTTTAGAATTTTTGACTTTGTCTTTTTTTTTTAATGAAGTAGGTTTCACAATGCAAATTAAGGTTTGTCTCTATTTCCCTTACTTTTTGTTAAGATATAAGATATTGATGTTATTTTTGAAGATTTTCTTCTTTAAGGAAAAATACATATAATAGTCTTACGCACTGACCCATAAAGCAACAATAGAATGGAAAATCAAAAATCACCCTAGTTTGCAATAAGAAAATCAAATCATACATTGCAATCAATACAAAAGCATTCACCCATAGTTTACAAAGACAATGAAAAAACATACAATAGAATGGAAAACACCTTAGTCTACAAGAGGAAAATCAAATCATGCACTCCAATCAATACAAAAACATTCACTTTAGAGCTTACATAAATGATAAAATCAAGACCTATGTTTACTTGATTAACTTCACATTGATGCAAGGAAATGAAAGGTAACAAAGCAAAAACAAAGACTAATGAATATGAATAAAAGGTTGCATATTTAGCTTACTCCTTTCATAAGTCAATATCTTCACTTCGTTTTTAATTAAGTTTCGTAATTACATATATAAAGAATGACTTGATGTATCATCGACCTTCATTAGAGCTAGGTACTACCTATCAGAGGAGGACCCTACATAATGTAGGCAAGCACTCAAGCCTTAGTGGAATGTTACATATATAGGCAAGACCTTGCTAATAACGGAAGGTGGGTTTTTGTAACTGGCTTTGTGGACAACCAGAGGCAAAAGGTTCACTTTGTACAGGATTAACTAGCTGTTGGTGAAAGGTTAAAATATTGTAATTATGGGGCTGCCATAAGTAAATTTGGTACAAATGTAAATCTAATACTGTAAAATGATAAAAAGTTAATAGTGGAGTAAATTTGTCATTTCAGTTAAGTTTGTTAATCATTTGAAAGTGGTAATTAGATGTTAACACAGTAATTTCTTAATCATATTAAATAAATGTTAGAAAGCAAATAGGTTAAAAGATCATTCAATGTACCCATTGTCAATAGATATACACCTTTTTGCCTAATTAAAATTGGGCTCAATGAAGATATTTTCATTAAATTTGTTTTATTGAATTAAATTGGTAGTTTATATGGTTAAAAACTTGCTTATGGATATTTTCATTAAATTTGTTTCATTGAATTAAATTGATAGTTTATATCATTAAAAACTTGCTTATGAATATTTTCATTAAATTTGTTTCATTGAATTAAATTGATAGTTTAGACATTTAAAAAAATTGTTTTTAAGCAATTTTAGAGTTTTGGAATTATGTGAAATTAAATGGTAAAATCTATATGGAAATGTCAAATCCTGGGTGTTATCTATGTATCATTGTTAGAGACCAATTAAAAAAGTTTGAGATGAAGCTTATATAATGATATAGTCCCAAAAACTATTATAAAATTTCATGGTTTTGTTTATTAGAGAATAGGGTATTTGACCTTCATTGCTGGATTTCTTTTTATGCATTATAAGTTATGCGTTTTCTAATTTTTTTGCCTTCAGTATGAGCATTATAAGTTGTGTGTCTATATAGTTAGAATAATATTTTCTATTTTTTATTGTTTCCATTTTATTTAGTGTTCAAATTGAAAAGAGAAATAAATAGAAAACTTTAGACTCGTCAAGCTTTGTATAATATGATTTTTAAGATTCCAGATTAATTATGACAATTTTTGTTTCTTCCTTATATTTATTAATTAATGTTTAATTTTTTTTGAAAACTTATCTCTTACATTTATTTAATAATTTTTTTTTTTAAACAATACATTGATATAATAAATCATTTTTTACAAGGTTATATGTTGATGATTGCAAGTTGAATTACTCTACTAAAAACCAAATAATGTACATTTATCTATTTAACAACCAATTTTTAGATGAACATTGTATTTAACAACCAATTTTTAGATGAACATTCTATTTACAAGGTTATAATTTTTGTTTTTACAAAGTTATAATTTGTTTTTGAAACAATGTATTGATATAATAAATCATTTTTTAAATTTTTAGATGAACATTGTTTTTACAAGGTTATAATTTTTTTTATAAAGTTATAAATTTTTTTTTTACAAAGTTATAAGTTAGATAAACATTGTTTTTTCAGTTCTTACTAAATAAATTTTGGATTAATTGATTTTATCTGTTGAAAAATGTTTAGAGAAGTAGCCTCAGAAGATTGTTTTGGAACTATTTTTTCTACATCCTTTTGACATTTGTTTTTCAAGATTTTGTTGTGTTTTTAACAAACCAATCATTGCATGCTTCTGCACTCTCTGCCAGTGGGCCTGAAATGCTTGAAAACTCAAAATCCGAATTCGTATATGGTAACTATACACTATCTCAAACTCGTATCTTTTTTAGTGTTTCGTTTGCTTGTATTTTATGGTTTTTCTCATATGGTAGTTTAAGTTAAATGCATTTGCATTACTTGCAGTTAAAAAATCATCTCTATTTGTCACTAATATAGGAAAATCAATAGACGTGATAAAAAATATTAAAATCGTATTGTAACTTGCGATGTTTCATAAAGAATGCTTTGTTATATTAGTTGAGATTCAATTGAGATACAGAGAATGGAAAGGATTCCCTAATTTTGACATAAGAGAAAATATATCAGATTTAGGAAAAGGCTAAATATAGATGAACCAAATTAGATTCGAGCAACTCTATGCTGAAAGATAAATCAATCAAAGATAGCTCAACATAACCCCACGACCTCATAAAGAGAAAAATAACCAAGAAATAGATTGAGCTGAGCTGAAAAGAGAAAAACACAAAAACAAGAAAGTGCAAGAGTAGATAGGTGCTTTTAGAGAAATCAATTTATTAAGAATGAGAATGAGCGAGAATATAAATGAGATTTGGGTGTATTTATACACTAGTGAAGAGTGGATGTTTTTTATAATAAGGCTTTTGAGCCTACATGTATAAGATTGGTCTTAGCCATGTAATATTACAATAATACTTACAATATAAAGTTGTTCACTGTGAAAAGTGAAGATTAAATTACTATACATCTCTCTTATTCTGATAAGGGGTCACAAAAGAAAGATGTTACATCACATACTTCATTAATATTAAAGGAGTGTTATTTCTCATATTGAATCATACCTTGAACAATAGGAGTATCTGTTTAATTGATGATGTGCAGTGTATACCAACTCCATCAAGCCATTTTCATAACAAATATATTCTTATGTTTATCTAATCCATTTTTCTATGAGGGTGTAGGGAATAGTCCCTCCCCTACCAAGAGATGTCACAAGAAATGTTTTGAAATCTATCATATCCTCTACCATCAATTGTGATACACTTAATTTTTTTTTTCTTTCATTTTCCACGAATGACATGAATTTCTTGGATTTACCAAGAACTCTATTCTTGAATTGAATGATGTATATCTAAAAGAAGATGGAAAAATCATCGATGAAGTTAAGTAATTATCTCCCCCAAGAGAATGAATGGTCATAGATCTACCAATATCACTATAAACTAACTCAAGACATTGATAAGGTCACCCTTGCTTTGTCCTTAAGAAAGGAATTTTTATGGTGTTTCTCTAATACACACTCTTAACAAATACCACTAAGAGGCTTAATCTATGGATTATCATTATCCATAAGTGGATGACTCATATTTTATAAAAACACAAAGTTTGTATATCTCAAAAATTGATGACATGACATGTCACTCTTGTTGACACTAGATACCATAGAAACAAATCCTTGTTGTTGAGATCACAAGAGAAGGATTGGATGAAACCACCAACAAAGCCTAAATGAAAACTAGCCATAAAAATGTCATAAAGTGATGCATACATCAGTGTATTTAAAATAAAAAAAAAACACAATCAAAGTTGCAACTAGAAAATCAAACCTTAAAGAAACAACAACAATACAAACTCATCCCCGTGTTGGGACTAACGGTGTTAATGCCTAAACAACCTCGATTATAGTTACTAATTCTAGTTACACAAATTCAACAAAAACACAAGCTCCTTGCACACAATAAATGAATAGAAAATGAATAGAAACTTCAAAATACATTTGTATTTTTTCCTCATAAAACTAAATTTACACTCATATTTTCAAATTCATAAATAAAATTATGCCCTCTCATCTAAATCTTAGATAAACTCTCACAAGCTAAAAAAAAACTTGAAAAAATAATTTTTCAAAAGAAATGAAAAAACTCTAATTTCTAATATATTGTGTCTTATCCTTCTATATTTTCTTCTTCCTAATTATCCTGCAACTTGTTTCATTCTTCCTCCTCTCTTTTTCCCTTTTTCCCCTCCTAATCATTCTTTACTGGCCATTTAAGGTTCATATATAAACCTAAAATGAGATTTCTCTTTAAAAAAAAATAAAGTCATGCACCCTGTAATCTATCCATGAAAGTACCCCTTATCAAATATTATTTATTAGTCCATCCCTCTACCATGAAGTATATAGTTTTTGCTTGGTCATCAATAACTTTTGACTTTATATTAATTCCGAAGTATATAGTTTTGGCTTGGTCATCAATAACATTTGACTTTATATTAATTTACCCATGTTTTGTTAGTAATCCAAAAGTTTTGTTTTTATTTTTTTATTTAAATTTAAATTTTTATTTTATTAAATTTTAAAAATTTATAATTGAATTTTCTAATGTTTTGTTTTTATTTTTTATTTGTATTTGTATTTTATTAAATTTCCAAAATTTATAATTGAATTTTCTAATTTGTTAATATAGCTGAAATTCATTGTAAATTTTTTACACTCTTTCATAATTCAATAATTGCTTTTATGTAACTTCAGAAATAATGGGGAGAGAGCCATCAGTAGAGGTGAAAGATTTGAGTGGTGGACAACCACAACCACTCCCACAAACTTTACATTGGCAATGTTCATTTATCAAATCTGCTAGGTTGGACCTGTTAACTAATCCTCTGACAGTTGCAGTTTGTTTATCCTCTGGCAGTTATTCGTAGTTCGTTTAACCGCTCTTAATTGTCTATCCGTTGCTTAACTATCTATCGGTGTATATATATATATATAAAATTTATCCGCATTTTGAATGATCAATATGAAACCTCCGAGTATTGTGGAGTTTATATTTGGCTGTGTACAGTGGTATCAGGACCACGTTTTTTTAAACCATGTTTTTGTTTAAAACTCCATGCTATTGTGTGCCTGCGTGAGCTCCAGATTCGAGAGGAGCCACCTTTGACTGTGTAGTGCCTGCTTGAGCTCCATATTCGAGAGGAGCCACCTGTGACTGTGTAACTGTAGTGTAGTTGCAGCGAAGGGAAAACAAGTGCCCAAAGGCCCTCTAGCGTCCAGTCACTGGGCTTGGGAGCAACCTACAGAGCAGCCAAGGTCGAAGAAGGTTTTGTGAGATTTTATTTTCTTTTTCTTGTGCAGGTGGAGTTTTATTTACAGAGATTAGTTTACAATGGATTCATTAGTATCAATTGTGGGAGTAGTGCTCTCCGGACAAGAAAATTACCAAGAATGGTTTCGAAAAATAAAAAATACTCTTATTTTTAATGATTTATGGGAGGAAATTTGTGAAGGCAAGGATGACAATGACCCAGATCAACCTACAGCTACCAGACAACTTGTAATTTGAAAGAGTAAAGATAAAAAGGCACATGCTTTAATTTCTTCCTCAGTCACTGAAGAGGTAAGAAGACATATTCTTTCCAGCACCACAACGTTTAAAGCATTAGAGAAATTAAAAGATCTTTATGACTCCCATTCAGAGATGGAAATTATACAATTGTTGATGAAGTTGTTTAATCTGGAACTGAAAGATAATAATCCCATGAAGTTAACTTCCGAAATTAAAGATTTTTTTCATGATATTGACTCAACTAGTGTCAAAGTTGATTTACAACTCACAACATTTATTAAAGCCCTATATCCTACCTATTCGCACTACTTAGAGTCTCTTCAAGCTAGTGGACAGATGAAAGCCATGACTTTTGATAAACTTGTAGACAAAATTGCTGAAAGAGAGAAATCTTTTGGGAAGAAGGAATCTTTTTCCACTTCCACAGTCAAGACTTTGTGTCTTGCACAGAGAGAGCAGAAACCTAGAGGAGAGTTTGCTAGATTTGATAATAATAACATAGGTCATGGTAGGAGACCATTTAGAGGCAGGGGGGGTCATTATCATCAAGGAGACATACAACAAGAAGATAGACAACAAAAACATTTTCAGAATGATAACCAATCTCTTAAGTGCTATAGGTGTGGTAAACTGGGGCATACCTCTTCTCATTGTCCCACTCCTTGGGATATGATTAGTGAGAAGAAAGAGAAACAACCTCCGAACAAAGGAAAACCACCTGAATCTGCCAACTATATTGTTGCACATTGTAATCTTAGTATAAATGAGGTTTTTAGCACTTCTTTTGCTTCTTGGGAAGACACTTAGATTTCAGATACTGGAGCCACTTGCCATATGACCTTCAGAAGATATTTTTTTGAGACATTAATCACATTGATGAAATAGTTTATTTTGCTGATAAATCCCAGTTAAAGCCTTCAGGGATTGGATCTATTGGACATCGACTACCAGGACTTGTTGATTATATTTTGCATGATGTTCTTTATATTCCTCAATTAAAAAGAAATATGATGTCTCTCATACATATCAGGCAACAAGGACATTCTATACATATGTTTGATGGTATAATTGAAATAAGAAAAGCATCTGATCAGGTGATTGTTATGAGTGGTGTTGAAGAAGACAAACTTTTAAAACTTAAAGGGACATCCTCTTTTCAATCTAATTAAGCTCTTTTGGCTCAGCATAGTGATACTTTGTCTTCCAGCTTACTGTGGTATGCTCGTTTTGGTCTTATTAATTATGATAGTATCCAGATTATGAAACAACAAGGTATTCAAGGGATTCCTACTATTCCAAGAAATATTTCTCCATGTAATGCTTGTATTCTAGGCAAGCATTGTAAACAACCTTTTTATGGATCTACTTTCCAAGCTTCCAGAAAGTTAGGTCTCATAGATTCTGATTTATGTGGGCCCATGCCCATTCAATTTGCAAATGGTAATAAATATCTACTGACTTTTATTGATGACTACACCAGGATGTGTTGGGTTTATTTGTTGAAAGAGAAATCTCCAGTTTTTGCAACTTTTAAGAATTTTCATTTATGGATTACAAATGAAACTCAACTTAATATTGGCACTCTACGATCAGATAATGGTGGTTAATACACCTCTAATGAATTTGAAAAGTACTTACAAGATAATGGTATTAAACATCAGACCACCGTTCCTTATAATCCACAACATAACGATGTAGCAGAGTGCATGAACAGAACTTTGCTTAATATGGTAAGGTCAATGATGTTTTTTCAGAATGTCAGGTTGATGTTTTGGGGATAAGCAATACTTTATGCCATTTATATTCGCAATCGTTGTCCTTCTAATACCATCAATAATAAGTCCCCTTATGAATTTTGGTATAATCGTCTTCCTGTTGTTCAACATTTCAGAGTTTTTGGTTCTCCATGTTATGCTTTAATTCCTAAACAAGAACAAGACAAATTGGGTGCAAGAAGTCGCAAATGTCTTTTCTTGGGGTATTCTAATACCTCTAGAGATTAACGATTGTATGATGAAGAAAACAAGAAATTTGTTGTTTCAAGAGATGTTGTTTTTCTCAAATTTGCTAAAGATGCTTCTACTATTGATAGGCATCTCAATCATTTGGATAGATTCTCTTCCAAGAAGTTTTATTATGAATGGGATAGTGATATCCCACATCCTGAAGGGGGGATTCATGTTCTAGACCAGTTTGTGGATTTTCCTTCAACAACACCAAAGAATGAGACCACATCAAAGAATGAAGAAAAATTAATTGATAGCAATGTTTTTAATGATAATAATGTTTCTGTAGAAGAACAATTGGTTGATAATAATGTTCATAATAATGTTTCTATTGATGAAAAATTGGAGGATAATAATGGTCCTGAAGAACCTATTTCAAACACTCTTGAAACTAAGTAAACATTGTAGCAATCAGTACACAGATCAACACGAACCAAGACAATGCCAAAAAGGTATGGTGAATTTGAGTTAAACTTTTCTGTTGTTAGTGAACCTACTACTTTTCAAGAAGCCACTAGTTGTAATGAATGGAAAGATGCAATGAAAAAAGAGTATGATGCTCTTATTAAAAATGTGACTTGGAGGTTGGTGGATCCTCCTATTGGCATCAAAACAATTGGTAGTAAGTGGATTTATAAAACTAAATATAAAGCTGATGGTTCTCTTGATAAGAGCAAAGCAAGACTTGTAGCAAAGGGGTATGCACAAAAAGAAGGTATTGAGTATACAAAAACATTTTCTCCCACAGCGAAATGGGGCACTATTAGAACCTTATTTTCTCTTGCAGCTCAAAAAGGATGGAAAATACATCACATGGATGTAAAAACTTCTTTCTTAAATGGAAATTTAAAAGAAGAGGTTTATATGTTGCAGCCAGAGGGTTTTTCTATTAAAGGAAAAGAGCATAAAGTATGCAAATTGATAAAATCGTTGTATGGTTTAAAACAAGGACCTCGTGCTTGGTATGAAAAGTTAACTGAACATCTTCTCAAGTTGAATTTTAATCATTTCAATCTAGATGATGCAACTTTATTTGTTAAGAAAGTTGGAAGATCGGTTGTATATCTAGTTGTGTATGTAGATGATTTTCTTATCACAAGAAATAATGATGATTATATAGGATCTATTAAAAAGGAGTTGCAAAAAGTTTTTGATATGACAAATTTAGGATTACTACATTATTATCTAGTGATCAAAGTAGATAAAAAACCGAAGCACATTTTTATTTCTTAGAAGAAATATATTGGAGAACTATTGAGCAAATTTGAGATGAAGGATTGTATTCCTGTTTCTACTCCAATGGAGCAGAATCTAAAGCTTACTTCAAATGAAGGTAGTGCATTTGAAGATCCAACAAAGTATAAACAACTTGTTGGAAGTTTAATTTATCTTACTACTACTCGTCCTAACATAAGTTTTGCTGTAGGAATACTTTCCAGGTTTATGCATCAGCCCTGTGAAGGTCATTGGACAACAACAAAATGAGTGCTCAAATATTTAAAAAGCACTCAATCATATGGCATTAAATATTCTAAAGTTTCAGACTTCCATCTCATTGGTTATTCAGATTTTGATTTTGACGGAGATAAAGATCATGGGGTGTCTACTTCAAGTTATTTGATGAATCTTGGATCAGTAACCAGATCATGAAAGCAATCAGTTCTTGCTGATTCTACAACTGAAGCCACATACGTTGCAACAGCTCAAGCCAGAAAAGAAATCATTTGGCTTCGGAAAATTCTTGAAGACATGCAGGAGAAACATATGACTTCAACGCCTCTCTTTGTTGAAAATACTTCTGCAATACAATTGGCCAAAAATCCTAAATTCCATGGTCGGCCAAAACCATTCATCTCAATCATTGTTACACTTCAGAGCAAATTGCGGACATCTTTACTAAAGCTTTGGGTAGAGAGAAATTTGAAAATTTTTGAATGATGCTTGGGATGACAAATGTCCCTTTGGATTAAGAGGGGAATATTAACTAATCCTTCGACAGTTACAGTTTGTTTATCCTCTGACAGTTATCCGCAGTTCGTTTAACCACTCTTAACTGTCTATCCATTGCTTAATTGTCTATCAACATATATATATATATATATATATATATAAAATGTATCCACATTTTGAATGATCAATATGAAACCTCCGAGTACTATGGAGTTTATATTTGGTTGTGTACAGGACCAAATGTCGGTTTGCACATAATTTCACATGAGGTCGCCGAATCGTTGTCTCATTGCTTTCCACATATGCAATAAACTATCTTTTTAATAAGCTTGGTGCTTGTGATTATCAACCAAAAGATACCCGGATTATTCCAATTCTTCATTATGTTAAACACGTTTGCTTACAAATCTGATCTCCATAAATAAATACGTGGAACAGGCTGTCAACTTTTGAATTTCGACGTTGGCTGCTTCGGAGAAGCCGAGGTGTATTATTTTAAAACGTTAAAAGATCCTGTGCCCACATCTGAAATCAATCCCTGTGCCCATGTATTTCGTTAAAATACAATATGAAATAGTGAAAGACACTGAAACAGTTATCGATAAACCTGACCAGACGTTTATTTATACTTTTTGTCCTTGCAAATCAGTCGGGGGATTGTATGCATTATAACTCAATCAAATTATTCTGCCCTTCTGTCTTATTATTCCAATAATAATAATAAAATATCTTCTCGTTACGCCGAAAGGCATACACCTATTGACAATGAGCACAATTAATTACCTTTTAATCTAAAATTTTAATATGATGGCTAACAATTGAAGATGCTGGCATATTCTTAGTCGTCCTACGAAGTCAATGAATGTGATTTCCTCTTCATAACTTGTATTTTTGAATGCATCCGTTAACCTGTTTACCTTTTAACATTTACCTAATCATATTAAGAAATTACTGTAGCATTATATGATTGCCACGTTTAAATGATTGCGTTTCATTTTCTATCTGCACCTTTCGACGTTCATCAACCACGGTTTTGAGTGGCTGTGCTAGTTATAGAAACAATGAATACAATTAATAGTTTTTACAATGTGAAGTATGCATCGCCATACAGCTTCATTGCTGACCTAACCTAATATAAATTTGTCTGTTAGAGTTCAATTTAATGGAATAATAAAAAGAGATGTCATTGGATTTTGTTGGCCGCTGACTAGTGTCGTCCCCACTGGTGTCAAATATCAATGATGGCATTATAGTATGTTTCATTGTGTTCAATTGTTTAATGCTCATCAATATGGTTGAGTGTAGTTTCTGTTTACTTCACAGTTAGGCAATAGGTCGAAGGTTCTATGAAACAATGATTTTTTTTGGGGATATTTGGTCTAAATTTTGTTATAAATTGTTGGATTAGTAGATTTGAGTAATTATTTTTGTATAATCTTAGTGTTTATTGAATTTTTTCCCATGTTAAATCTATTTCTGTATTCAGAAACAAATTTTGAACAATAAAAAATAGTGATTCATGTAAATTTATATTACTACCATTAAATAGAAAATGATTATGAAAATTTGCATGTATCACACAAAAGCATGACATATTTGTAAGTTAAGTCATGTTTATTGGTCTATGGTGATCTTGGAGACACTGTGATCTTGGAGAGGTAGAAGTTCTACATAAGAACTTTATTATCAATTGATTTTTCATTCCTTGGACTTATTTGATAATCCATACCCTAAGAATATGAATGAAACAAGGAGAATAAATGTTTCAAAGAAACACGTTCCAAAGTGTGGGAACAAATTTATTTTTTAAGAAAAAGTTTAATTAAGTTGTGGTTTTATTTAAGAACCCTTAAACAACTTAATTAAGTTGTGGTTTTATTGAAGGGTCCAAGTTGTGGTTTTATTTAAAAACCCTTAAACAAMTTAATTAAGTTGTGGTTTATTGGAGGGTCCTTCAAAAGCATATTCTAAGTTGTGGTTTTATTTAAGAGTTCTTTAAAAAAGTTGTAAGTAGCAAATAAAAAAGATTTATCAAAAAATATGTCAATTGAGTTGTGGTTTAATAATATATGAATGAGAGTTTAATTTTAATACAATTTTAACCACTTCCATGGGACATAGGAAAGTCGCAAAGTTTACATGGGAAATGCTCATTTATCAAATCTACTAGGTTTCTAATTTTACTTCAGGTCATCCAATTATTTACTTTAAGGGTGAGTGCAAGATAATGATGGTCTCTCATAAGGAGTTAGTGGTTGCAAACATGGAAAAACAACTATCTCTTAACTTGGAGAGATTTTTCAAGGTACTTTTGCAATGAACTTGAATATGGTGTAAAAAGATGAAACTTAGGAAATTGAATTAGATTTCCAAATATACAACTTTTATTCATAGACATTATGAATACAAATTTGATTTTTTCTAACAATAGTATGCTATTTTTCGAGTGAAATATAAGGTATATGTTTTTGTTCATGTAGGTGTTTAGTACCTTAACCATAGAATTTCATTCCAAAAACTTGTATAATTGTAGAGAACCCATTGTTATAGTGCAGTGTATTTTTTTGAAATTTGTAATATTAACTTTAATATTTTTGAAATTTGTAATATTAATTTTAATATTTTTGAAATTATTAAAATCAATATACCCTTGAAATTACAACACCTTACATGATCAAAACAATTTTTTTTTTTTTCAGATTGTAGATATTGGTCTCATATAGTGCAACTTATAACTCATTTTATAAATGGTTTAGCTAACAAAAAGTTATAGCATAAATAAAAAAATGTATGTATTTTAGGATTTTGATATATGTCAAAACAAAAATAGATTAAAAATTATATA
>JASDQU010010173.1:117791-129821 GCA_032191745.1 Picea mariana
ACTTTCAGTAATGACTTTGATGTATCGGTTCTTTCTCCGTATTTATGTGCCTATCTGTTTATATGATGTTGTTGTTGCTTTCTATATTGAAAAATGTTTAAAATTTTGAAAAAAAATGAATAAATTATGTATTTTTTAATGTTTGCTGAGTTTTTCCGATTTTTTCGCCGATTTTTTCCGAGCCGATGTTTTCAGGACCCTTGCCGAGTTTTTGCCGTTGCCAAGTTTTTCCACTAGGCTTGGGAGACACATTGCATTCTCACTCCCATAAGGACTAGACTAGAGAATAATGCCTAGATCTCAGTGCTTCCAAATTGCTGAAAAATGTTTTTTTCTCGAAACTTGCACAATATTCCCATATCACAGCATGTTTAACATGCAACTCAATATTAGGCCCTATATGGAAGGACTTGGTCACTGACACTGGAAATGTGATCAATCATTCAGGTACTGTGAATACAGTTATAATTAAATACAGTTTTATGGGCCAGTTGACCCTCCATCAAAGCCTAGCATTCTAGGATAGATCCCATTCAACAGGCTTGTCAAATGGACTTTGTAGCATTGGCTGAAAATAGGAGATAGTGAAGCATATTTTTTGGAGCTACTATTTGTTCTGTACTGATTGGAAGTGGATTGGAATTTGGACAATTAGATTGCTTGGCAGATATCTTTAGGACATGATATGCCTTGTGGCATTTCTTTCTTGTGGAAGAGTATGTGCAGGGAAATGTTCCATAAGGAACCTAGAAAATCCAATTTAGGATAATTTTGGGCTCTAAAGCGGAATTAGCAAATCAGGTTTTGACTAGACTTAGTATCATCAAGAAAAATGTGGATTCCCTAGATCTGGAAGCTAAAGTTGACATGATGTTTCTAGACTGTGACAATTTCTTTCAGTCCTATTTAATTATGCAAAATACCTGAACAATTCCTTTCAGTTACATGGAACACTTACAGACTTTTCAATAACAAATGATTTCCAAACTGCCATTTACTCCTGATGGAACCATTTAAGTGTTCACAAAGAAACTTCAAGATGCTTCAAATTGATATCATATTCTTCTATTTCTAGTATCTTTCGTGGAAATCGTGGGAAACACAGAAAACTCACCATCTCGGCAGGCAAATTGAGATCAAATGACTTGTAGCTGGGCCAAAATCCAGCAGTCAAGACTGTTACAGTCAATTCTAGTCCAGGATGTACATGCACATTATCATCAAGATATTTTTGAAACTTCGGTTGGTTCTCCCGTGCCAAAGTCAAATCAGTAAGCTGAGAAGAAACAAACAGATTAGAAGAGCATGAATCAAAGAGCTTTAAATTATTTCCCAGGGTTTTAATTATAAATACACAAGCTGTAAGCATTCCACAGACAACCAAATAATCACATTTGTGTACCATTCCCTCCATCTTTGAAGTAAATTGGCCTCCACATTGTTGCTTCAATTTCGTTAAGATACTCCGTTCATGTTCATCATTTGCACTTTTATCAAATATAAGCCGGCGTGCTAGTTTTTTCCTACAATGTTAAATACAATGTAACTTGTTCATTGAATATGTTTGTCCATCAAAGATTGTTAGCCAATCTTAGCCGGTTACACATTTGAAATGTACTAGAGGAAAAACAATAAATAATATGCAGTCTATTCAGTTTTCTCACAACAAAGGTCAATGCAATTTCCCCGCACAGTAAACAAAACAAAAAAAAAAAAGCTAAAAAAATTGGAAGCATTCCATGCAATAGTTTTCTTCAAATGCTCAGCAAAAGCTAGAGAAGATCTTCCTTGTTAAGACATATAGCCGATTTACTCAGGAAATAGGTTTGGAAAAGGAAGATGTGTAGAAACATACCTAGAAAATTCTGAAAATAGATCTTTATCACAAATGTATGCAAAAAGATTTACCACCTGCAGTATTTATGAATAAAGATATCAGTGCTCAAGTACGCTACGCAATTTTATAATTGCAGTAATCCCAAATGAAAAGAGGGAGCCACCTTCTCAAGTGTACATTCAATAGCTTCATCACTTAATTTTTCACTGCTACCCTTTTTCAATATGTTGTCACAAAAGGTAGCCAATAGTTCTGCGCCTGTGTTTCCTGCTACTCCTTTGTTGCAAAATACCTCAAATGCTTCGTTCAATGCCTGCAAAACGTTAGTAAAATGAAAAAAAAATTCTTATATATAGCATATCTGTGAAAAATATGCTTAAAGAATAACAAATAGAGAACAAGTGAAGGAATATAAACATACTAACCTTTTGGAAAAGAGAATCGTTCACAAAGCACGTGCTGACATACTGCAAGTACTTGTCATGCAATTCAATAACCCCCCACACAAATGTCTGCAAAAAGAAATAAAAGATATTAGAAAAGCAAATTTATAGAACTGACAAATATCTGCAAACTCAAAGTAATATTTACCATGAAACATGCTAGCTTTTCTTTGAACTGAAGCTGAGAAGATTATTTCTCAAGATAACAGAATTTTAAGATAATTCTCTTTGGATATGGAAAGATTCGAAGAAATGAACATTTTGTATAAAGATGGCAAATACACCAAGAACCAAAGGCTTCTATGCACTACTTATTTAGAAATTTCTGGAGTTTATTTCTTTTCATCTCACAATGACCAGAGATAAATGACTATTCCGTGGGGTGTTAGTCTATCACACGGGCCATTTTGTAAAGGAATCCACAGAGGAACAGGTGAGATTTAGCAAATCACATTATCAATTCAATTCCAATCTTAAAGACTTAAAACTGGAAAAAGGACCCTTTGCTAGATACATGAAGTGTCAATAAGCTCTCCCAGTCCCACAAACCTTTGAAGAGACCTATAGTGGATGCCTCAAGAGGCAAAAGAGAGCTAATACATAGCAAAGAGATTCAAGGAGAAGCAGATATTGATGAATTCTAATAAGCCAGCAACTAGATTGCATTACAATCTCTGCCGCATACAAATAAAACAGTAGAGAAGGTCAAGTTTAGGGACACAAGAGAGGTACCCGATGATGTGGGGTTAGACAACATGGGCAACATCCTAGATGGCCTTAGAGAGATGCTCATACTTGGTCATAGTTATCTCAAGGGATTAGAAATGTAGAATAGGTAGGACCAACTAGTGAGGGTAGGAAATATAAGAGTTGACAAACTCAAATTGGATTGTAGTATGAGGGATGTCAAAATGGGACATAATCGGGGGAGGATAGGGGAGGGTGGGCCACTGATGGAAAAGGTAATGGCACATGGTCAACAAGGGGTACGAGTGGGTGGTCATAAGGTGTCAGATTTGAGGGAGCAACTCCTAGTTGGCAAGGACATAATTGAACACACTAGCACCACCATCATAGGGTAAACATATGAAGATTCCAAAGTCCAGAAAGCATGGGAGAACATTTAGGAAAAGGGAGTCTTGTCCTACTGAGCTTGGATCAATAACCTAAAAAGAAAAGGCATCCTCAAATCTGCCATGCATCAATGTCTATAAATAACTTATGTGGGCGTTGAAGTCCCCCAAGAGGATAACATCACCCAATGTGGAGTAGTGAGAAATGTCCAGATACAAGTCAAGGAAGGGGTTCCCATCAAACTTAGTGTGGACTGTAAAGTTAAAAGGAGCCAGAGGAAAGTAGCAAACTGCAATGAAAATGTCCAAAAATAGAGGTACTTCCACGAACTCAAATCCACAAGATCTAGCGTGTTGGTGTGCTCGTTGGAGGCAATGACTAAAACTCTATCCTAAAGAGAATCGCAAATAAGACATGCTACACCACCAAATCTCACGACGCCACCGAAATGACGAGATCCCTATTTGCGATCTAGAGTCCAATGATAACATATGATAGAACGTAGCTTACGCTCACAACTTGCATGGGGGTCAGTGAGAGAAAGGAAATCTCTAGACACAAGCATATCATGGAATGTGCCTAGAGAAGACCATAACACACCATTGCAACTCCAACAGTCTATAGAGGACGATCAAACCCTGCCACAACAAAAACATCAATTGGTGGGTCTAGGACTAGACCATTCAAGAGGGTGGAGTCGCAAATCAATGCTCTAAGATCATGAATATCGATTCATTTGCTCTCCTTCCTTGCTGCCATTCCCTGCTATGCGACTCATTTGATCTTGCCAAACTAATATCTCATTGTATAGCATCCGAAAAAAATCATGCGTTGGAAAGAAGAGTTGGCTCTTTTCCAAAAGGGGCTCTAGAGTCTAAACCAATCCCCCTGGGAACCAAAAATGGAGGAAAATTGTCAAGTTAACTCCAACCCAAGGTCACTCAAGGCCTACAAAGGGTCTGAAGAGAAGGAAGGGGGGAGTCCTCACTGTTCTTAGATTCATCTTTTGGCCCGCTTATGATGTTCCTCATTGATTTTGGACTGTCTGCATGGTGAGTTACCTGTTGTGACAGTTGGGTCAGGATGTTGTCAGATAGGGGCAACGGGGCTTGAGATAGAGACAGGAGAGAGAACAGGGTCCAGGAAAGGGTCAGGGAGGTCAATGGTGCAGGATAGGGCCACATGGGGGCAGGACTCAAACAGTGTTAACTTATTACTGTAAAGTTATTAGGCTTAAATTACTGTTATACTACAGTGAATTTTGATAATCCCAAATTGTTCAATATTAATTATTCTCAGTCAATAAAAACCATTAACATTAATGGGACTGCAAAAGTAACACATCCATAACCAAATAGGAGTCAGCAACAGAATATGAAGAAAAAAGATAAATTTACTGATAACATTAGGAAGATTTCTAAATTAGGGTTTAACTTCTCGGTCACAAGTTTAAAGGTTGTGTAAACAACCAACAATCATTAACTCTGTTCAAATTACACACATTCCTGTTCTTGTTTATACAGAAATATGGAAATCATGACCTTTTAAAGACTTCTGTTACAAAGCTAACTATTGTAGATATCTGCTATTTTGAGACATTATTACAATATAAAAAATCAAAAGTTATTTTGTAACCTCAGTTAGATGCACAATCAGAAGGGAATTCATGGAAACAAAGTGGTATTTCTGATGATTGATCTTAATATGATGTAAATAATGAAAAACAAATCTGGGATAACTAAAAGCCTTTTCAAAGGGATATTTTATGGAGTTTTCATTTAGTTTTCTTCATTTCACGCAAACAATACAAGTGATCTTTTGGGCTCCTGCTAGAAGTTGTGGTTGCTAGAAACCATAATACAAACAAAAATACATTTATTCTACCTGCCAGCATATTTCCACTTTCCAACTCAGATATTTTAAATGAAAATATCAGCAAGACTAAAATAAATTATAATCTATTTTTCCAGCTCTGTGGACAAAATAAACCGTTAATGAAAATTTTCTTTTATGGCATCTTTGTGGTTTGATTTTTGTATCTTTATATAACCACATCTGCTAGAATTTTTTAAGTATGTCATTTATTTTCTTCCAAGTATATGAATGTACTGGAATTTAAATATAATTTAAATAGGCTTCTGCCACAAGAACTAACAAAATACAAATAAGTATATACCTGCTCCAGTGGACCAACAATACCCTTTTTCTCTGACTGCATCACAAAGACTTCTGGTCAGCATAATCATATAATAAGTTCTAAAGATGTTGCCAAATTCCCACGCAACTAGAAAGCATAAGCTATGTTTTGTCAAGATACACGTGAAAAGATAATTGAGTTTAGCAGCCTAAAAATATTTTATCCCTCGTCTGCACCTAATTACTAATTATGTATTAATTTCAGAGTACTGTTAAAACATGTTCACCTTCTTATTGCTTGCTGCATCTTCTGCTTGTTTAACAAGCGTTGTTCCCTCATCAGTAACATGCTACAAGACATAGAAATTTGTCAGAATAATTAAATTTTCTAAAAAAGGCCCATTTTCTCAAAACATCGTTGCCAGTTCTAAAAGGCATATCATATAGGGCAATTTTCCATCAAGTAGCAACGCAAAAAGAAGTACCTGTTTGAAAAATTGGGCTATTGGTTCCAGACCTTTGGGTATCCTACAGAACAACCTATACATCCTTGAAAGATCATCCATCTGCAGTGAATACTCACTTTCAGTCACAATGTTCATTAGAAGAAAACATACTAGAAAAGAACTTCACATTTGCACACTGCAAAGCCATGTATAAAATTCATACCTTCCCATCCTGTAGCAAGGAATGGCACCCTGAATGTTCCTTCTCCAGAAGTTGATTTTCATATTGGGAAAGGAGCCCATGTTCTACTCTCTACACAGAAATATCCAAAAATACAAGCAAAAAATGAACAGAGAGAGATTGAACTAGAAGAGTCGAGACATGTTTGTTGTTCTGTTACATAAGCAACAGAGAATTTTAAAAAAAAATTCAGAAACCTGTTTGACTGCAAGTTATGCAGTCGTAAGAACTCTTACAAATGGAATCTTACCCCCAATAACTTTTGCTCACTGTCTGCATGTAAATAATGACTAACTCTTTCTTTCTCTCGCCTCAAACATTCTTCAGCCTATAGAAATATGCAATTTTTTACTTTAGTTTAAAGCTTGAAATTCAACAAGTTGTTTACATATAAATTTGTGTGACAAAGACCAGATTTAGGTAAGACCTTTAGCATATAATCTGGACATGAATCTTCCAGAATCCATGAAGAAGCCTTCCGAGAGTAGTATGCAGCAGTGTCTTCCAACATGGCTGATTCAAAGTCATTATCATAGCAGTCCATGTTACCCATCCCAATCTCAACAAAGATGCCCAAAACATTTTTCAGTAGAGCACGATCTATTTGTTCTCCCTCACGTTCCCGATCAATCTAAGACAGTCAGCATAGCCAACATATAATGTTATCAAATCATGGTAAAACAAAAAAATGACTTGTCAACTAATAAAATTTACTGTTGTTTGTGCATTTTTGGCTAAGATTAAAAGCATACCAGTGAAATCACTGCATTTATTACGGTAGTCTTCAGTTCCTGATAGACCTGCAAGGAAGGAAAAGACATTGGATTTTTTATTTTTATTTTTAACCATCATTAAAAGTTCAGTATTCTCAAATTTAGAAGAAGAAAAAAGGTGTTTCTGGGAATCCCAAAACTATCAAGAAAACGGTTACAAGAAGGGAAGAAACCAAAACATCATGGACAAGAAAATAATTACCATGTCATGAAAACAGATAAGGCCAACTTCATTAAGTGCTGGAAGAGAGCATCTTTTGGTGAAGAAACGATCCAAATAGGTAAAGAAGCGAGACAGCCAACGGACCATTATCTTTTGATTATTCCATCGATTCACAAGTTCTCTCAACATAAACTCGTCATGTTTTTGCCATAATACAGGCAACACCTAAAGTAAAACAACTAAGGCACTTTACAAAAAAATCAAATTCGTAATTTATAATTAACTAGCTTGCAACATGGACCCCTTTCAAATAATATTGACAAAGATTTACAGCGTATGCAAGATGCAGATGTCTCACTGATGAAGGAAAATAAAACAACAAAGTCAATTAAAGCATCATACTTATAGGGTTGAAGCCATGGAAACAACAAAATTTCTAGAGATCGAAATGAGCAATAACAAGTAATCTTTAACATAACCATGAATTCCCTGTTAAGCATGTTTTCCTTAAGAAGAGGTTTCATAAATCTGCCCCCCTGTTTCAGACTAAGGAAGAGAATGACAATGACATGTTATGTCAAATTGAAAATTCAAAAGGGCAAATGTTTTCTTCTTGCAGGAATACACTGCAGTGTTTCCTGGCCTAACAAAAGCTTTTGCACTTTTGCACCAACAGGATATGAAATCATGCCACTATTGTATGCTTTTTTATTAATTCTTTTTATTTTTCTTCATCTAATTTTCTCTCTACTCCCTTAACATTGCAGACCAACAAGAAAGTGAAACATACTTATCAAATTTCCAGAAACATAAGAAAGCATAATAAAAAGATTGGAAAGCACTGCACATTTGAACATGAAACATAGCATGGCATTTAAGAATAATATCCTTGACAACATTTACTTCCCATTCAGTATTGAAGTTTGCTCATTTTAAAATGGTTGAGGACATCTTTTTCTCTGAGGACAAATTATAAAGATACAAGTCAAAGACAATGAGATTTTTTATTATTAATATTAAACAATACTGATTCTTTTATAGGAAGAATGCAAGCATTTCAAACTCCTTCAGCTGAAATCACTATAATAATGATCTGATTTCTGTGAGTGCAGAACTAAATCTAATTTCAAACTCAATCTAGTTTCAAGAAAGAAAAGAGCAATAAAATTCAGAATTGGAATAAGAAAACCAAACTAATCTCATTCAGAAACACCAATTCCCTACTAATTCCACTGCCCTCCGTGAAGCTTGTAGTTGTACACTCAGGATAATGGGAAAAAACAATAGACAATCACAGTTTGATATGGAAAGCTGGCAGCTCTGAGCATGAAACCAAATAGTTGGAAATGTTGGGACAGGTGTCATACACCTTGTATCTGTAGCAGAGCAATTATCTCAATGAATGCTGAGCAGTAACAGGCAATGGATGCTGAGCAACAACAGTTGGCCAATTATTTGCTGGTGGTTTGCAGCTTTTAAAATTGGAAAACCATAAATGGTATATGGTTTTATTATACCTATTTATTGAGTGCTCGGGATGGAGGTAATATGAGAGGTTTTTGACTTACAATTATGCTGCCAAAATTTCTCCAGAACCTTTATGTTGTTGAATACTCCTGTTGAGAGCATGGAGACTCTGTAATGTATTGTAACCATTTGGTAGTTGCTGAATAATAATAATAATAATAATAATAATAATAATAAAAATCTATTTTTAAGGTCACGGCCAAGCTAGCACACCAAATTGGTGTATGAGATCCCCTTGTTTGTGGGACAAGGGACCCCCCTCCACCCAACGATTTTACTGGTAAAGTCTACGAAGGTATACATACCCTACACCCCTCTGGATTTGAACCTGTGACCTCTTAAGAGAAAACACATGTTCTTAACCATTAGGCCCACTCAGGCTGTATCTTAAGAGGAAATACATTGAGCATACTGTTGGGATTTGGGTACCTTGGAAAGTGGTCCCCATGTGCTTATGAGTCTCTAAGCACAGAGGGGGAAGACTATTACCCTTATACTTTACTTTATGATTCTAATTTCACTTTGACTTAGGAGTTTTAAGTCAAAAGTAAAATATGTCACTTAAGTCATAAAGTGACAATTAATTCACAATGTGGGTGAATTAATAGACATAAAGCAACTAAGGAAAGTGGGTTTCCTTAGTGAGATTTTAGGATGAGATCTCACCCATTGATTAGACTTGGCTAGATCTAATCTTGGCCATTGATCTTTTAGGGTTGGCATGAGGAGGCTAAAGAGAGGGTAAAGATATTTTTGAGACTCATTCTTCACTTGTGATTTTTGGAGAAGAGAAGAGGGGCGCATTTCTTGAGGAGAAGGAGAGCGCACTTCATGAGGGTTTGAGTAAAACCCTTGAGAGTTTGAGGAGAAGCTTGAGGTTGGTTTGAGTTTGCATGGAGAGCATTTCCATGGAGCCATAGCCTTTACTTCTGAGATGGAGCATGTATATGGAGGAGGGGCACATCTTGAGGAGGAGGGGCGCATTTATTATCCTTCATTTGCTCATCAGGAGAGGAGGACTTGTCAGATCAGGATGAGGTCTGATGCATAGGGAGAGGAGAGCTTGGGCGCTTGTTTATGTGGAGAGAGACATTCAATTTATGGCTCAGTTTATTTCTGGTGATCATTTTTGCTAGGAGGGGGGCGCACATGTTGAGAGGACTGACAACTACCTGGTAGCAGATCTGCTTGGAGGATTCGAGCTCTGACAGTTTCAGTGGAGAGGCAGCATAGGAGAGGACATTCATGTGGAGGGATTTCTTCATTGGGCTACAAATGAGCTAGGGCGCTTCAGTTCAGTACAGAGGGCAACAAAGGGAGTGGGCGCACCACAGTTTGGGCACTTCTTTCTCTGGTTCTTGTGGCAAGGCTCGTGAGGAGCTTGCTATGTATACAGGTTCCATTGTATTTCATTACTTGTTGTATCTCTTGCTTTAATTATCATTATATAGACAAATATCCCAAACTGGTTTTCCCCTAGGGGGTTTTATCCAGGGTCATGTTGACCAAAAATACCTGTGTACAAAAATGCATGTGTTAGTCTTTTAGATCTGTTCATTTTCAGCTGTAAAGATCTTTAAGTGTGTTGTACTTATTTTAGTATGCATGTGCTAACTTTTGGTTACTAAAACTACATGCTAGAGCACCTAAAATTGGTAGTGCAACCGTAACAAATCAACAAGAAGTTCTTGGACTATTGGTTGTCCTAAAACAACAACAAACACTTTACATAACAGTTGAAACTTAGAGCCTAACTGTGGTCAAAGACAGACCCAGTAGGCATGCTTGATAGGACTTGAAAATCTACATGGTATCAGAGATGAGGTGGCTGAAATTTTGAGCAGTTGGGACAACATTTTGTTGGTTGTCATATACATCTTCTTGGCAGATTTTTGTGGACAACCATTGACTCATTCAGTGGTTGTTAGAGGGCAGATTTTTGCAGAGGACAGTTGGGCAGTTTTTGCCACTTGTGGACAGCCTCTTTTCACACTTGCGTGGACAGGAGTGAGGCTGTAGAGACGACCTCTTTTCACACCTAATGATTAGGAGTGAGGTCGTGGATTCGCTTGCCTCTTTTCACACCTGTGTTGACAGGAGTGAGGCAGTGTTCCTTTGCATTGGGAGCATTAGAGTGAGCGCAGTTGGCAGACATGTCAGTATCTCAGATGCGTGTCGAGGACAGGCTAGCCGGGGCTAGTAATTGGTCGCCTTGGAAGGAAAGGATGGTCTTTGTCTTAGAGGACCTCGAGCTATGGGACATAGTCGAGGCAGTTGTTCCCCCCATTCCTGTCACTGCTCCCGTCTTGGTGGTAGAGTTCAGGAAAAGGAACAACAAGGCAAAGAGGATCATATATGATGTTGTGAGAGATCACATTATTCCCCACTTGACTGGGAAGACTTGTGCATACGAGATGTGGGCATCTTTGTGCAAGTTGTACGAGAGCTCTAATGAGAACCGGAAGATGGTTCTTCATGACCAACTCAAGGGCATTCACATGCTCGAGGATGAGTCAGTTACTTCATTCCTTGGTAGATACACACAGATCAGAGATGAGCTTGCATCCGTCGGAGAGGCTATGAACTCTAACTCTTTGGTGAGGCAAGCTATGAATAGCTTCACCAAACCATGCGGTCCATTTGTACGGGGCATTGTTGCCAGGGAGGTTATGCCTACATGGGAGAGGATGTGGGATGACTTTGTCCAGAAGGAGATTAGGCTTGCAGTCGAGGCTTCTGGACAACAACAACAACAACATCAGACAGTTTCTGGTGATGAGGACCTTGCTCTTTGGACAAAGGGCAAGAAGAAGACCGGTCGTGGAGGTCGACAGGGTCCCAAGTTTGGGGCCCCACCACAGGGAGGAGAGAGCAGCAACAATAGTGGGCAGAGGAGAGACATGAGCATAGTGAGATGCTTTGCTTGTGGAGAGATGGGTCACTAAGCAGGACCATGTCCCAAGAAGAAGAAGAAGCAACAGAATGGGTCAGCAACGACAACAGAGGAGATAGAGTTCAGTGATCAGTTTGCCAAAGCGTGTGCATTCATTACTACTTTATCTGCTATTACACCATCCAACACTAGATGGGGAGACCGAGTTGAGGAGGACCTACTGACGCACAACAGTGATTCAGAGGGAGATGATACTCGGTGTCCCTAGACATCTTCAGAGTGGGTGACTGGTCCACCCAGTATAGCTACAGTTTCAGAACAGCCGAGCAGACAGAGAGTTGGTGCTACAGCTTCAGTGCATCAAAGGATGAGGAGGAGGAGCAGCAGGGCATCACAGAGGCTTGATCCTCACATGGCTTATGAGACGGGCAGATCAGATTCTGGATCCACTTCAGGTGGAGGTGACTTTGCGAGAGTCCAAGTTCATGACTCTTGGT
>JASDQU010010174.1:25450-38054 GCA_032191745.1 Picea mariana
ATCCTGAAATCTGTAGGTCTGGGTTTATTAATTAATACAGGTTTCGATGGGCATTATATTTTGTGCAGATTATGCTTTATCGCATGACTATAAAAATACTGGTATAAAAAAATTGAAATTTTATGTTTTTTTAATTGAATTTATTTTTCTGAAAAATATTTGTCAAATAAAATTTCTTTGCCATTAAAAATATTTTATTTTAAAATTTTGAAATTTTTTTAAGTTTTCACAATTTTAGTTTAACACGTGATTTATATAAAACTTTACAAATAAAATAAACTGATTTAAAGTCGATGAAGTTTGACGTGTGAATATAATATAATAAATTTTACTTATTCATTTAATGGTTTCACACAGGATTACCCCTGCAATGAAAAACAACACACATATTATTTCTTATAAGCATATGTGGCATTTTTTTTTAGATTTTTATAAAAAAATAATTATATTAATATTTTCAATCAAAAAAATCATAGATAAATAGGTTTTAATGTAATTAAAAATAATATTTTATAATTTTTAATGTTAAACTTCAAAATTGATTTATAAGTTTTCTAATCCATCATGACTAGGAAGAGAAAAGATAATATTTTATTGTTCATTAATTAAGATGGAGGAATATTTGACATTTTCATTTCATTGGAATTTATTTGTACAGAATGGACACTTTTCTATTGGTTGTGGATTATTAGCCATTAATATCCACTCTGCTAGGCAGCATTATGTTATGCTGTAGGTTAGAAATTGTTTATTGTGGATCACTAAAATGTGAAATTAGATGATATTGCATTCATTATCATTATTTAAAACATTAATTAAAACATAAAGTAAAATATTGAAAGAGTAATACACCTATCATTCTGAATACCAATGTTGATAAAATACCTGCATGTATGCCAATATGTATGAAAGTCATATGATGTGCATTACATTCATTACATTTTTCTCACTATCACACCCATTTAATAGAAGTATTGACAGTTTGTATATATCTTTCTAAAGTAAAGCCAAGCTTTCTATTGTTCTCACTATCATACCCATTTAATAGAAGTATTGACAGTTTGTATATATCTTTCTAAAGTAAATCCAAGCTTTCTATTGAAACATTTAAATAGTTTTTTAGGTGTTTTTGGTTTTTTATAAGTCAAAGTTTTATCTTTTCAAAATTTGATGATTTGAATAATTTTAAAATTAACTAAAATGATTATAAACGAAAATCCATGGACAAAGTTCTCAATACAATAAGATAAGATTTTAACTTGAGACATAAAAATTTAAGGTCAATTTTAACTAGATAAATAGTACGATATAAATGCCCCTTTTGCCACACTCCAAAATGTCACTAGTGTGATGCACATAAAACAATTGGTTAGATGTAGAACACTTTTGTTATCAGCCCTATAAAATTAAGAAAGTATTTTATTTTCTTCAATCATGGAGCACTGTTTATTACTATTAAATAAATCCCATATGGTCCTTCTAGAAACCTGGACTTTGACACACAATAATAGTCTTTCTAGAAATTCCAGAGGGAAGATTGCTCCCTAGTTAGCCTACTCATTTAACTTTAGCTTTTGTCTATTAATCTAACTTGATGATTTCCATTGACACAAATAGATGAGGAGCATTGATTTCCATTTCTATTTCATTTTCAGTAAGTCATTGCATTACACTTACCCAAACATCACCATTTTCTCAATATTTTTTGCCTTTTTTTTATTAGCATAATCTACAACTAGTAGGGTTTGTACTCGCTTGACACAGAGTCAAAATACACTATAACCTCTAGGTGTGTCCAAAATTCTCTTTCGGAATACACTATAACCTCTAAGTGTGCCCAAAATGCCCGTTAAGTGGCACACAAGGTAAATCAGGGT
Source organism: Picea mariana (assembly GCA_032191745.1). Classification (NCBI taxonomy): domain Eukaryota; kingdom Viridiplantae; phylum Streptophyta; class Pinopsida; order Pinales; family Pinaceae; genus Picea; species Picea mariana. The sequence continues at coordinate 27,328 of JASDQU010010174.1, forward strand.
TTAGAACCAATGACTTTACATAACCTAGACTACCCTACACCCTCTAGGCTCCCAACATTCTTTTGAAATAGTAGTTACATTAACAATGCCAAAATTACAATAATATAAAGGGTAATGTTCTAAAATTTATATTTATATATTTTTAAGATAAAAAATTGAGCAAAATTTATAGGAGTAGGCTAGCTAGGGAGAAATCTTCCCTCCGAAATTTTGTTTTTCATACAAAAAATGGGCCTGAATCCGACCAAATTTTCAAGGGTAATCTGAGTTTCGTATGGATCAAAGTTCCATGCATTTCATAAACATACCCCCAAGGGTTTTTCCCAATTTTAAACCAACCCAGATGCTCAAAAAATCGATAGTTCTGGATTGGCCGGAAATTTAAAAACGGGCCACCGGAAAAGTAAATCAGGAGAGAAGATTGCTCCCTAGTTAGCCCACTCCAAAGTTAAATGCAATGCTTATTGAAAGTGAAATAGCAATGGAAAATAATGATTTACGTGAAGACCACCAAATTAAAAGTGAAATAACAATGAAAAATAATGATTCATGCTTATTTGTGTCAATGACAACCATCAAGTTGGATTAATAGTCAAAAGTTGAAGCTAATTCAAGAGATCATAAGAAAAATCCTAAAAGTAACTTGCCATTGCATCTTCAAAAACATGTGGGTCAATTAAATCCATGGATCTTATATTGCATCTCTTTTGGCCAAACTGGAATCTGTTTCACATGTTTTCTTGGTTGGTTATAGAGTTTAAGAGCTAACATACAAATGGATAGATACAGTAATAGTGTTACTTAATAGAAATGATTAACTATATGCAAAGGCACACTTTGAAGCTTGTGATTTATTAATTATTGCAGAAATATTGTTGTTTATCAACTGGATATTTTATAGGAGCAGTTTAAACATTTTATGTTTTTTATAGAAGCAGGTATATTTTTTTTGGGAACAATTTTGCTTGAAATCTTGCCAGAAATTGTTGGAATTGCAGATTTCACCACTAAAATCTGCACAATCCAAATGTTCCAGAGTAAGATGTATTCATTTATGTATTCAAAAATGCACGTTAATCAACAAAAAAAACTACAATTCCACCAACAATTATATAATTGAATCATTATTGCCAAAAATAATCAAAATTTAAAAAGTTTAGAATAGACATATTTTATATAAAAAGGTATAAAAACAACTTAATATGTTGGCATGCATGATACACAATGAATTCTCAATCAAATTGTTGTAGCAAAAGCATAACACAGATATCTAATTGCAAATATTGAACAATATGCAATCACATAAATTGAACACATTGATTTTACGTGGTAAAATCCTATACAAGGAAACATCCACGGGACAATGATATTTGGTTTATTATTGTTCAAGGGAGATATTACCAGACCAAGCTTACACACACTCAACCTCTCTCAAGTCTCTCTGCCTCTATGGGCGTACATAGATTTATAACAACTCTCAAACAGTTACACAAATCTAATTACATTTATGTGGATCCACACATTGTGTGATTTGTTTAAACAACAAACTAAACAAAGAAGCCACTTGATCTGCTACAATCCACAAAATTGTGGGAAAATTGGTTGGCATATCTCAATAATCTTCACCTTGACAACAATTTGCCTACATATCATTGTCCAATTTTGTACATCACCTATGTTGCAAGCCAAGAGAAGCCAAGCACAACTGCAACTTCACTAATAACGTTGGTTTCATGAACACATCTATATGATTTGCTCGAGTTAAGATTTTCTGAGGAATCACTCCACCTCCAACATGTCTTCCAAAACAATGCTTTGAGGCATATCTTGAGGTAAATCTCCTTTTATCCAACATACCTGCAAAACCTAAATTACAATTTTTTACACTACAATTTGTTGCAACTGCTTATATTGTCTATTCTCTGACACCTTAAAAGCATAAGAATTTGGAAAGAGAGTTGAGAAAAAGTATTTTGGAAACAAGCAACTGTAACAAGTCCCTAAATTAAAGAATTGTTGATGGTTTCACTCTAGCAAGGTGCGGCAACTATACTTGTCGCATTTTGCATCACTACCAAGTGCGACAATGCCACATTTTGCTTAGATGTAAGGGTGTGACAACCTTTCATATGTGGGAAAAAAAAGAGTTTCTCGAAGCTTCTAGAAGAGAAGCTTTGATGATGAGTTGTTTACCGATCGGTGTGGATATCACCCGCCTCTCCTGATTTGGTGAGATCCTAACCTCTTCATGGCTTCCTCTCTACTCTATAAAAGAGGCAACTTCCAAAGGAAAAAAAACAAGAAGAGAGGAATAATGAAATTATGGTGAATTGAGAATAGATCCAGATTTGTAATTGAGAGTTTGTGAATCTTGCTTTGGCCCTAAGAGTTTTAGTTGTGCAAAGTGTTCTAGTGATGATGATGACATCTATGGAGGCTATGAGGGTATTGAAGCATTGGACTACTGGAAGGAGCTTATCAACGCTAAGGCACCGGTTGTAAGTTGTTTCCAAATTATTTAATACACCGATACAATTTCCTTTCCTAACTAAGATTATCAATGATCTTTGTGTGTATTTTTCCTTGGCTATTTACATAGGTTTATTGAGATATATAGATATTGGTTGCTTTTACTGTTTTGTTTGTTTCTTTGCATATCTTTACTTTTACGAAGCATTTAATCGAGAACTTGGAGTTACAACTTGTGAGGACAAACAACGATTAAAAATATATGAACTTCTATCTTTTATGTTTCTTTTGAACCTAAGGAAAAGAGTGTATTTTGTTTTGTTTTGTTCTAGTTTCGGGTGCCCGAACTAGGGAGATTGGTCTATGTCTGCATTCACTAATTTATCCACAACAAAAATGGTGACCCCATTGGGGAATATTTTCTAGATTTGTTCTCCTAGTGAGGTTTTTGTGTCATGTTTGCTTCTTGAGTCATCATTTCACTTTGTTTGATGAGATAATCCCAAATTCTTTTGGAAAGATTGAGCATATTTTTATTTTTTCTGAACTTTAGTATATTGTCGCACTTTTCTTTGAGTCACGGAGCGACATTGTCGCACTGTGTATACTTCTTTGTCCACGAAAACCTAACATGTCGCACTGTCATTCAAAGTCGCCTGCGACAACATTTTGAAAAAAATATTTTTAAAAGTTCTTTCTTTCCCAAGTCTAAGATCTGATGTTATAGAAGTATTTGGGCTGATTCATTTATTGATTTATAGACTTCTTGGTAATCTGAAACTTATTTTCACGATTGATATTTTTTAACTTGCTTTCTTCAGTTTTCTTGTACTGAAAAGGATATAATCTCTTAGCCAAGTCTTTGAGTGTTTTTCAATTACTGTTGTTATTGCTTTCTTGGATATTTTTTAGATAGTGATTGAGTGTTTTCTTTAGTGAATTCTTTAGCTTTGAACTCTCTTGTTGAAGAATTGTTTCAAGAATTTTGAATTGAGGTTGGTTTTAAGTCTTTGGAGCTTTGTTATGATTTTTTCTCATTGTTTAAGTTCTGGATGTGAATCATTTTCTTCGGTATATCTCTTCTCTTTCTTTTGAAATTTCATATCTTTGTTTGAAAGAAAAAGTTTAAAAGAGAAGCATATTTCTTTTTCATAAAGAAGAATTTTATTGCATTATGGATCGTTTGAGGAAAATTGGAATTGAAACATTTAAAATTGGAATTTGTGTTTTTTTGAAAAAGATCTTTATTTATAGGCATTTTGGAAATATAAATTTTATTCTTAAAAGAAGAAACCTCTCTCGCATGTACATAGGATTCATCAAATTTAAATTTTCATCTCATATCTTTTTGCACACTTTTGAGTCAAGGTTTCACATCATGAGTTTCATTTCCATAACCCTGTGTAAACAACAACCTCTAAAACAAAGCGTTTAATAAAATCCATTAGACGATTTTTATTTCTTGATAGCAAACTGACACTAGTTTAAGCTAGATATTTGGAATAGGTTGGGAGATAAACATTCCAAAGCTTCCAAAACCAAAATAGAATCTTGTGGTAAGGAGAAAAAATCCAATTTCGTATAGGCATATTCGGGATCCCTTATCTGAAAAGATCTTTTAAGACTATGGTTAACTTTTAAAACATGAGTTCATTAACCATTTAGGAATTGAAGAAAGAAGAAGAAATTAATGATATAACATGGAAGCCATAATAAGAATTGTAGATCTGAAAGTAAGCACAAAGAATCAACAAACCATAAAAGAAAATTTGTTAACGGAGTTTGGCAAGATTGCATACGTCTATGGGCCTTTGTCTCAGTGGGTGAGGCTTTCTTATTTCTCTTCAATGCTTCAAAAGTACATCAGAAAAGTGTCAATTGGATTACAAGCTGGTTCAGATGTGTTTTGATCGACCTCAAGAACCCAAGACAACTGACGGCACTGAAAACGGTTGAGCATAGCTCCCGGAATTGGCCCACAAAGTTCCCCTCCTCAATGGCTTCCTTACATAAAAATGTATTTGGCTTCAAACTTCTACAACATTTCTCCAATTCTGAACTTGTCTAAGGCTACCAAGAACCTATGGATTTTATATATTTGAAGTGGGCATCATCCTCCCAACTTCCTACTAAGATATGGCTTCAAATCGGGCTCCATATCTCCCAACAATGGCCAAAATCCATTACAAATAGGCTAAAATCAACGTAAAAATCATATAATAAGGTTAAAAACCAAAAAAATAGGTTCATATAGGGTGAAACCCCTTTTCTCCCCTCTGGTCGCATGCTTCTTTTCCATGTGGCCGAGGGCTGGCTGGCGTGCTCTGGCTCCTCCGAGCCTAGGTCCTGGTCTTGTGGTGATGACCCATATGGCCATGCCCTAAAATTCCACGCCTCACATCCATTACTAGCTCCTGGTTTGTGGCCCCTGGTCGGTCGGGGCTGGCCCCCGCCGACCGGGGTTTATCCCCTAAAACTACGCCACTGCCAAACTTAAAACCATATTTTTTGGTTTATGGTTAAGATCTACCACATAATCTGACTAGTCCGCCTGCTTACCCGAAGTCTCTAGTGCCCACAAAGGTCACAGGATCGAATCCCCCAAATCCATAACAAATTTCTAAACTAGTCGTCCTTGACAAAATCTGAGGTGCCACGTGGCGCCCTGTGATTGGGCCACGTGTTGCCTCAGGATTGGCTTGTATTTTCAAGTCACCAGCACAGTTATCATACATTCAATGAACCACATCATCATCGTACAACCCAATCAGCTACCACGTCAACTTTCATACAACCCAGTCACCTGCCATGTCACCTGTCATATAACCACATGTCATAACACATCACGTCTATACTACACATTCAACCTTCCATGTCATCATCCATATAACCCATTTTTCATCCATACTTCCACGTGCCAGCCGTCCATTGGGCCACGTCATGTACAGACTGCCATGTGGCATGCATATAGTGCCACGTGTCAAATCCATACAAGTGAACTCAACCCAAAAATGTTGAATTTGAGTGACACATGTCACCTCCCAGTGACGCTACATCAACATGATGATGTCATCCTGACATCACATGTCGTACTACTGACGTCAGCATTGAATTTGACTGTTGACTTTGACCAATTGACTTTTTACCTGTTTAGGATTTTGGTCAGAATGCAATAACTTTCGCATACGGTGTCTGTTTAAAGAAAAAATTATATGGCTGAAATCAATGGGACGAGACGGGCGCAATGGCATTGTTTTCATTCGATTCTGATAACTTTGATTTTTAGGCCTTCCTGGATCCATTTTGGATCACGCCTCCCCACTACGACCTTTTGGTCCTCCAAAATGGTACTAACCAGTCATCAAGTGTCGGATAGGCCACCCCACTTGTTCTCTGTCTTTAAACTATGTCCTTTGCACCTGCCTCATCAATATCAATTGCAAAAAAAACAAGACAACTGACAACATATTGTTAGCCGCTTGTACTCTTTCACATCTTACTGAAGCCACTACCATCCATGTTGAAAACATTAGCAATGATAGCATCAGAAATATGACTACAAATGAGATAATATGTTGTAGTGCTTGCACGATATTAGCTTATCTTGAAGCAAAGTATGATTGAACTTCCTTTCTACAACTATCTCATGTTCATGCTTAATATCAATTGCTTGCTTTGGCACAATTATAGGTGTGTTGCTTGCATAAATTGCCTTCCCTAATTGTTCCATTGTATGTAGGGATTGATTTCCTTTTAAGTGATGAGCATGTACAACATATTCATTGCCTTCTTTGATTAAGTGATATTGATTATGTTCCCTATAGAAGATTGCTTTGTGATCATACAAATAATGATTGCCTAAGACCATTCCACATTCATTGAGTGGCACCACATCACACGTTACCTCATCCACAAATTTTGATGAAATTGCAAACTTTAAAGTGTATTTCTTTGTTATGTGCAATTTATTACTGTTGCTTATCCATTTAAGTGAGTAAGGTCTATGATGCATCTGAGTTTTTAATCCCAATTGTTTAACCACTTCCTCTGAAATCAAGTTAGATTGAGATCCACTATCTCTCAATGTGTCGACCTTAGTATGCTCAATTATGACCCTTATGTGAAACAATTTACTTCTATAATCATATCCATCACCAAATTTACCTGTCAAACCACTTGTTGTGATTTTAGACTCATCACCCGAATCTGATCCCAAGTTTGAACTATAAGGGTATTAAAGGTATTTAAATAGTCAACAACTCTCGTACCTCCTTTCATCCATAGTTGTGCTTGGCTTCTTTCATCTGTAGTTGTGAATTTTATTTGAAGAAGCAATAATGCCCCTTGCTAAATTTGAGCTCGCCTCATTCGTGAACTTACAAAGATCTGCTCAGCTTTCTTGGCGCACTTGTTGCACATACTCTGATACTATTTGTTGTAGCGGAAGCATTAAAAACACAGATATCTAATTGCAAATATTGAAACCCTATACAAGGAAACATCGTTCAAGGGATATATTACATCAGTCAGACCAAGCTTACACACACACAACCTCTCTCAAGTCTTGGTGCCTCTATGGGCATACATATATTTCTAGCAACTCTCAAACAGTTACATGAAACTGATGACATTTATGTGGATCCACACATTGTGTAATTTGTATCAACAACAAACTAAATAAAGGAGTCACTAAATCTTCTACAATCCACAAAATCGTGGAAAATTGGTTGGCATATATCAACAATCTCCACCTTGAAAAATATTTACCTAAATATTATTGTCCAATTTTGTACATCACCTATGTTGCAAGCCAAGAGAAGCCAAACACAACTGCAACTTCTCTAATAACGTTGGTTTAGTGAACACATTTGTATGATTTTATCGAGTTTGGATTTTCTAAGGAATCACTCCACCTCCAACTTGTCTTCCAAAACATTTCTTTGAGACATATCTTGAGGTAAATCTCCTTTTATCCAACATACCTGCAAAACCTAAATTACAATTACTAAAGACTAACTCATTGTAACCATTATAGGTGACACGTGTGCCTCTAAAACTCTGAAGCACCCTGTCACATACCCACTACCTAAATCAGATTTTTCTGGTCTTCTGCCGAATCAGAACCCATAAATGTCCATGGAGGCCCAGCGTAAGCTGGCTCTCTCTTTCTCTCTCCGTTCCCATGTGATCGCGGGTCACGAAAACAGTTCAAATAAACGCAGTGCCTCTTTCATATTTCACACCTCGGCGCTACAGTGATGTCGATTCGTTCGACTTGGAAACCGCCGAACCCCGATAGGGCTAGCGACCGACCAATGGGGACGAATCCCTACAGGGCTAGCAAACGGCCAATAGGAACAAATCCCAACAGGGCTAGAGAACAGCCAAAGAGACACAGCCCCGTTGCGTGGTTAAGTGGAATGCAGGTGGCAGAGAGGGAAACGCAACACGTTAGTCGACATGACAGGAGGGGGCCCCATTTCGCACGCCACACTATTTCGGACCCCCCCCCACCCATTAAAGGCAGAATGGCAAGTGGGGTCTGGAATCCACCTGAGCAACGTTGATCATGACGAATGAATCTCGACCGTTCGAGAGTTGCGCATCCAATTTCAGACCCCCCCACTCCCCCATTAAAGGCAGAATGGCAGGGGGGCTCCAGAATGAAGCCTCAACCATAACTCTGAGCAGGTGGACTTTGGCTGTTCAGATCTGCTCGCCACTTACCCTAAGTTGTTTTTGCACCCAGGCTTAAGGTTGACGTCGCTACCTCTCATCTGACGATCGTTACAGACCCTGAGATTCCCTGAAGGAATCTCATCCGTTCATTGGGATTTGTCATCACGAGAGTCCGAACTCTCGATCATGGGACTCCCGAATTCTCGATCCCTGATTTCTCGATGCGGTTAATCTCTCGACACGTGGCCTCCATAAACCGGACGATCCAGATCTGTCCTGGGGTTTCCACCATAGAAAGCCCCGATCTCTCGTCAACAGGAATCCTGATTTTGTGATTTCTGATTTCCCAAAATGGGAGATCTCGCGACACGTGGCCTCCGTCAAACGAACGACCCAGATCCATCCCAGGATTTCCACAATGGAAAGTCCCGATTTCTTGTCAACAGGACTTCTGATCCCATGATTCCCAATTTCCCAAAATGGGAGATCTTACGACACGTGGCCTCCGTTAATCGGACGACTTAGATCTATTTCAGGGTTTTCACAATGGAAAGTCCCGATCTCTTGTCAACAGGACTTCCGATTTCCCGACTCCCGGTTTCCCGACATGGGTGATCTCTTGACACGTGGCCTCCGTTAATCGGATGGCTTAGATCTATTCTGAGGTTTTTCGCCCCTATACACTAGGGTTTTAACCCTCAAGTAACTCTTGACAGATCCAACGACTGTCGGGTTTTTCAGCCGAGATCTGACAGCTCAGACAAATTTCTAACTTGTGGGCTCTCTCACGACTTCCTACACATGGAAAGATCCACAGTTCAAATACTCTCATGGACCTTGGGGATCTACGGTCCCAATCTCTTTGCTATCCATGAAGTCACAGAGAAACTAAGTAGTAGGGCGTTTAACACCCTACTTTCTACTACCAATCTAACGGTTGTGTGTGACCGCAAATTTCCCAACGAAATCTCGCCCGTCATTCACCATCTATCAAAGTTGAGGCTCTTAACTTTCCAGCTTCCTCTTACCGAATCTAACGGTCATGAGTGACCATAGATTTCCCGATGAAATCTCGTTCATCGATTCAATCCTTCATCCTTATACTTCCATCTCGGTTTTCAAGAGGATCGTTCCTCCGCGTGCAGGGTTACTAAGGCCTTACACCTTCACCTTCTCTTTCCTGGTTCTAGATGGGATTTTCAAGGAGGTTATCCTTATGGGGAGGTTCACCCAGGGTACTATCTAAGGCAAGTAAGGGTGTCGTCCTCCTGAGAACCAAACATGAAGTCTGAATTAGATCAGCACGCATGTAAATAACAATTCATGAGGACATATGCCATATATATATATATATATAGTCTTTCCATACAAATATACAACTACTAGTACTGATCAAAACACCATACAGACATTCTTATAAATGAAGTCATTCACAGTTTCATAGCTTAAGGGCATATTCATCAGAGTAAACATATATATGTATATATTTCAAGATGCTAGAGGCAAAACACTTATCAGAAATAACACCAGGGGTCAAGCAACTGCTGAGAGGGGTGCCCATTTCCACCCAACCGTAGGCTTAGCGAATCCCAGCGGATTTACCACTAGCCACCCCCGAGCTGAGGCCACGATGATGTGAGACTGCATCTCTGTCTGTCAGTGACCAGGAGCGAAGGTTGTAATCCTTCCTCTCTGCTATCACTCACTCTGCATAATGCCAAATTTCTCCCCTTGCGTCTACCCCCCCAATCGCTTCTACCCCATGCCTTATCCTCTTTCGAGGTTGCGTGTGGCACGATTTCCCTCACGCTGGTCAGTCATGATGGCTCTACGGATAGGCGGTTCACCTCCCCATCCCTCATTAAGCCATCTACCTACCAACTTGCGAGTCATTTAATTCAGGGCCAGTGAACCGCTTTTGGTTCTCCGGGCCAGTGGAGTCCAAATACAGTACTAATCCTCGGTGGAAGTTAATGCCACCTTTCCAGGTTCCTTCCACCGCCATCGTGGTCTCTTTTTCTGCACATCCCCTCTCAGCAGTCCTACAATATAAATTCATAATGTTATTCACATTTATTGACCTTTTCCATAAGGTCCATTCACATCACATATTCACATTCATGAGTTTGCCACAGTTCTTGGCCAGTCTAGTTATTTTTACAAAATGGGGGAAACAAGGTGTTACAATTCCCTCCCTCTTAAAAGGAACATCGTCCTTGATGTTCTTATCTACTAACATGAATTGCATGTACAGAAGTAAAAAAAATCAGATACGCATGTCTCATGGCATCCTCCATTTCCCATGTAGCCTCATCTGGGCCAAAATGTTTCCACTGCACCTTGACCTGTGCAATGGTTCGGTTCCGGAGTAGGGTTTCCTTTCTGTCTAGTATGCATTGGGGTTCTGGTATAAATTGTCCCTCCGGTTCCACCTAGATCACAGACCAGTCAATTATATGATTAGCATCATGTATATATTTCTTCAATAATGCAACATGGAAAACATTATGTGCTTTTATTGTGGGAGGAAGTGCTAGCCGATAGGCTACAGGTCCCACTCTATCTAGAACCTCAAAGGG
>JASDQU010010174.1:44308-54579 GCA_032191745.1 Picea mariana
CGATCAAGGGTCAATGATGTAAACCCACTGTCGAAAGCGAGAAACTTGCCATTGAGGCATGCAAGCTTCAAGGTACTAAATAATTTCTAAGTCTTGATTCCGGATAATGTGTTGAAGTCGACGGAACAAAACTTGTCACAGGAGGGCCTTAATGTATCCCCCATCAATGACATGAAATGAGTAACAGAGTTTGAAGGTGGAATAGAGCATGTAGCAATTGGACCGGACACAGGGAAGGCCGACACGGAATGAATGGATAACTGCAGATGGCCGACTCAATAGAGGTTTCGGATGGACTTCCCTTGAACATATGAATGACACAACCAATGATTTGGCAGCATTGACTCAAAGACGACGCATGGAAAGACCTTGCAATCAATCGAAAGAGAGACAGATGGATTTCCCAAACCAACTTCTAATGATGAATAGGGGGTGTCATGTTCAAGAGCGACACTTACTGCCAATCAATACAAAGATGAAACATATCCCTTTCCCAAATTTTCCCCCACCATTTCTGGCAAGTACCTCTTTATTTTTACACAAGCTTGAAGAGGATCACATATGCTTGTTGATATAAGCTCATCCTTCGAATGAGTTCCTCGGAGTATTTTTAACGAACCCTAAGAAGGAGTGGTTCGGTCCCATCATGGGTCTGTCAATGTTTGTTTAACGAGTCCAGAGATAGTAAACTCAAAGGTTTTTCAAGATTATAGAGTTTGGAAAAACACTTAAAAGAGAACTCTCTCAGTTCCTTTTTCGTACAATAGTCCGACGAGACTGAAAAAAGGGTTAAACTATCGCTCGAAGGACGCATACTTCAAATACTTTAACGAGCATGAAAATAGCAAGATCGCTCGGCAATCTTTTCATGTTTAGAGAGTCTGAAAAGAGCTTAAAGAGAACTCTAGGGGGGTTCCTTTTTTGTATAACCACAGCGAGCCCGAAAAAGAGATAAAACGACGCTCGATCATGTTTTCATGTTTTTCACAAGCGCAAGAACGGACAAAAAGCGCTCGAGGTTTCATGTCAAAACCATAGAAAACAATCAAAATCACACCACACCGTAGAAAAATTTTGTCCATCATCATCCATGTTTCCTGCGAGTCATTTCACTCATTCCCACATTAGTGATTAGGGTTAAATAATAAATAAACATAAAAAAACCCATATTTGATATAGCAAAAAGTAATTAAAATGAGTCAATAACAAAATTTACCATATCATTTTCACACTTTTACCATTGAGTTCAAAAACCCTCATTTCACCCTCTACATTCGGCGTCGATTTTCGGGAGCTACGGGTGATCATTTGACGAGCCATCAGCAGCATCTTGGTTGGTTCTTCATTCCTTATCTTTTCATGGTTTAAAAATTCAATTTCATTGGTAAAAAGTTCAGTTTTACACTATTTTTTTGAACCCTATGCACTTGTAGGCATTCTCGTAGGTGGCCCATGCAGGAACTGCGAGAATGACTCATTCTCGCAGGTGGGCCAAAGGCCACCTATGAGAATTTCGCACTGTGCAAAGTAGGCCGCCTGCGAACAGCGCAAAATTCAAAAAATTGTGCAACGTTTAGCCAATAGAAAAAGTTTATCTCATTAATAAGATCATTAACCATGTTTATATGTTTCTTATGTAGGTTACTAGCCACAATCATGGTGCTAGAGTGGTGGGAACGAGAGCACGAGGAGGACAATGCCAATGCCGAAAACCATCCTCCCACCATAGCTGCACTAAGAGACTGTGGTCTCTTAAAGTATTTCTGTATCCCGGGCATGAGAGCCCAAGTTCGATTACTGGAGTACTTAGTCCGAATGTGGGATCCGGACCAACAAGTGTTCATCGTGGGAGCTCATACATTGACTATTGACATCGAGGATATCTATTTCTTGACTGGATTATCCAGGCGCGGGTCCTATGTCAGTTTGACCGGCAGCAGAACAGGGGGTTTAACAATGAGCGAATATTGCAACCAGTACTGCGTACCTGAGGCTGAAAGAAAGAAAGGGAAAGTGGCAATTTGGGGAGTAACTGATTTGACTCTCTGCACTATTCTCTTCACCATTGCTCAGATGGCAGGAAGTGTTGCTCCTCATATGGCTTTGCAAAGCTATTTCCAGTATGCCATCGTGTATTGAGCCCCGGGTTTTTAACTGGGCTGATGCAGTATTACGCAATATCAAAAAATAGTTGACTAAGTGCAAGCGTGGAAATATGAAACAGTTTGGTTATGGATCATTGTTAGTGTCTTTCTTCCTGGAGAGAGTCCCTGTATTTCGTCTACAGGCTGAGTGGGATCTTCCTGGTCCGAGAGATCCGAGGATGTTGCGGTGGTGTCGGCTCATGGCCCGACATGTGGCAGGACCTATCGTCAAATATGACGATACTTTCTTTGACTGGTTGCAAAGCCAGATGTTGATGGTGAACGACTACGCATATACCGGGCTGGATTTCCAAGGAGATCCAGATCTATCACTTCCTGAAGACACTCAGTGGGGAGACCTCGGTAAGAAGTACACAAATTTTCTGTTTTTAAATGTTTTTGTATTTTTATCATATTTAAATGTTTTTGTTTTTTATGAATTTACCCGAAAACTAACACCAAATACTCATTGATAACACAGACGTTGGACCATATAGACCTGCTGGCAATTCTCATATCCAACGACGAGGAGAGGCAGCAGTAGCAGTTCCACAGTACGCCGAGGATTATCTGATGGTGGAGCAGAATTTAGAGGTTTTGATGGCAGACGTTCCAGATATGGCTCTGGAAGAGATTCCACGACGTGATCAGCGTCACACTGTGGGAGTCTCTGCATCTATGGGTCGACTGCTCCGTAGAGTTGCTAGGACATTAGTGTGTTATCGTGAATGTCATCCATGACGTCATTATGTAGAATCCAGGAGTTTCAATTTTTGATATTTTGGTCTTCGGACAAACATTTTGTAAAACAAACTCTTTTGATCGTTATATATATACACGGCTTCTACCGGCTTTATTTACATTGTGTACATTTTAATGTGTTTGATTTATAAATGATTTAAATGCCTGTCCAATACATAATTAGCTAAAGCCTATGTTAATGTATTAAGACATCTAGGAATATGTTGATATTCAATGTGATCAAAATGTCGTTCCAAGAGGCGAATTCGCAAATATACCCTCAATAAAGTAGGACTTCGAATAGAGTAGACATTACTTAGTTGTAGTACTACCAGCTACGAGTCAAGTCGCACAATCAAGTGACGAATTTCGAGAGAGATAGCATCAACCAATAATTCAATAATGGCACTATACTCTGCGATGTTGTTGGTTGCCCGACCAAGACATACACCTCGTAAAGATATAAGCTCGTTTGTTGGGGCATAGATTGCCCATGTAGCGGAAGCTAGGTTCTGAGTACTACGGCTGGCACCATCAGCGAAGCCAATATAAGGTAGCAAATACTCCGACAACTGGCAATCAAACACAACGTCACGTAAGGGCAGAGACCAGATAACGTCAAAAGCAAACTAAAGTAACACACACACAGTATGATACATAAAATACAAGTACTTGTGCACAAATAACTTATGCATAGTACTTCTTTAAGTACAACCCATTCCTGGGTTCACTCAAAGGTACACCATCATAATCCACCAGCTCATACGCCCCCTTTTCCAAAACTTTGCTAACAACGTAAGGCCCACGCCACATTGGTTCGAATTTCCTAGCTCCTAAGACATCTTTATCTTGTTCATATAGTAGAACAAGATCTACTTCAGAGAAGACACGAGGTTTGACATGCTTGTCATACTGTGCCTTAACACGTTTCTTCTGGGCTTCTATTACAAGGGTAGCGTCATGGCGAGTCTCGTCTAATCGCATCAGATATAACAGACGCTCCTCTTCAGCAGAAGTATTGGGTAAGAGTTCTACAGCTAGCTTCAAAGAAGGTATTTCACATTCTATTGGCAGAATGGATTCCATGCCATAAACTAATCGAAAGGGTGTAAATCCCGTAGCAGATTTAACAGATGTCTGATACGCCCACAATGCTGAGAACAACATCGTGTGCCAGTTGGTTTAATGAATTCCTATCATCCGTCGAATCATAGTTATAAGAACCTTATTGATTGCTTCGACCTGGCCATTAGCCTGCGGATAATAGGGTGTTGAGCTATCATGACGAAGGCCCAACTTTTCGGTAAGTTCAGACATCATATAATTTCTAAAATGACTACCGTGATCGGTAACGATAGCCTGAGGAACACCAAAACGAGTGATGACATGATTGAAAAGAAATAACGTTGCGGTCTTTCCAGTATTATCGAATGTTGGCATCACCTCGGCCCACTTAGTAAAATAATCAACAGCTACGATAATGTAACCATGCCCCCCGGCCGAGTGAGGGTGACATGTCATGAAATCAATGCCCCATTTTGCAAAAGGACCTACTGAGACCATAGGATGAAGGGGAGAAGGATGCGACCCAATCTTCTGATTATATGTCTGGCAGGCATGACACTTCTGAACAACAGTAATGCAGTCATTGAATAAGAAAGGCCAAAACTATCCTGCACGCAAGATCTTCTGGGCAGTAGCATACCCAGACATATGACCACCACATGCTCCTAAATGGCAGTCATTCAAAGCTTTCTCAGCTTTGTCAAAATTCAAACAACGCCGAAAGATAGAGTCAATGCCTCGACGGTAAAGAGTATCGCCGAGGATAATATATTGATGTGCTTGATAACGGATCCGACGGCATTCGACGCTAGACAAAGCAGGCCGAAAAGTTTGAGTTTGGAGATATATAATGATATCTCCGTACCAAATATCGTCAGTACTGATAAGGAAAAGTGATTCGTCAGGTAACGAATCCACTGCTACTTTTTCCGTGGCAGTGTGGGGAAAATCACAAATTAACTCCGCGAAAACTAGGGATTTCTTCGACGTGGCGCGATCGAATTCCAAATCGAACTCCTAGAGAATGACAATCCACTTGGAGTACTTTCCCCCCAGCAATTGACGTGTCAAAATATGTTGCATGGGGTTACAATGTGAAAGCACTGTAGTTTTCCTGGAGAGAATATAATGACGAAAACGTTGAACTGCTTGAACAGCAGCCAGAGCCAGCTTTTCAACATGTTGGTACTTGATTTTCGTCGAAGTGAGACTCCGACTCAAGTAATATATAACATGTTCATCATGTGCATCATCTTCCTGGATGAGAACCATGCCGATAGTATACTCAGAAGCGGCTAGATAAAGAAAGTAATCCTAACTATAATCAGGAGGGAAAAGAAGAGGATCTTTCGTGAGGGACAAATTTAAAGATTTAAAAGCGTTGTCAGCAACCTTATCCCAGACAAACTCTAAACCTTTCTTTAGAAGACGTGTAAAACCCCGAGTAATCTCAGCGTAATTCGAGATGAAGCGACGAAGAAAGTTTGCTTTCCCCAAACTTTGTAACTGGCGCAGTGAAGAAGGAGGAGGGAGATTAAGAATCGCCTCAACCTTAATAGGATCTACCCGGATCCCTTGACGTGAAACAATGAAACCGAGAAGACAGCCGGACTCTACGCAAAAGACGCATTTATGAGGGTTTAGACTAATGCGATAGAACCGACAACGAACGAAAATTGCTCGGAGATGAGTAGGGTGATCGACTCGGCGTAAAGAATGAGATGGAAAATCGTCCAAATAAGGTTGAATGATATGCTTTATATCATGAAATGCATAAGACATAGCATGCTGAAACGTGGCACCTGCGCTTTTAAGACCGAAGGAAAGTTTTCTATAGGCGAAAGTACCCCAAGGACAAATAAAAGAAGTTTTATGTTGGTCCTCAGGAGTTATGTTAATCTGATTATAGCCGGAGAATCCATCCATGAGAGAAAATATTTCACTGCTGGCATAGTCATCGACGATCTGGTCGACGAAAGGGGTTGGAAAGTTGTCCTTGGGACAGGCTTTGTTGATATCCCGATAATCAACACAAACACGTATACTACCACCTTTCTTATCAATCGGTACAGGGTTGGAAACCCATTCTGTCAGAGCCACGGGATAAATAAAACCGGCTTTGAGAAGTTTTTCAACTTCGAGTTTGATAGCTGCCGCTTTACGTGGATGGACAGGACAGAGGTGCTGCCGGACTGGTTTAGCTCCAGGGGATGTCTTGATTTCATGAACAACAATAGCAGGGTCGATACTTGGCATCTCTTCATAACTCCAGGGAAAGATATCACGAAATTCTTTGAACAAAGCAGTATAGGTGACAATTTCCTCTGGAGAACACGAAGCTCCAATGTGAACATTTTCAACTATCCCAGGTTTAACTGAAATATCAATGGGTATCGTGGGAGAAATATTACTAAGGTTCCCTTCCGCAAACACATCACGTGTAGATCCAGGAACAGTCGATATGACAACAACGGTCGACGGAGTCGAAATCCGCTGGTAATTCTCGAGAGTGTGTTGTTCCAGAAATAGTATGGAACGATGATGCCCATCGTCCCAAGGTGTATCGGCCATGAAGGACATGATCATCTCGTCAGTAGGAAAGATAACATGGAAAGGATCAGGAGACAACTCCTCAAGAGAGGGTGAAGAAGGTGTTTCCGATTGAATTGCATGATAAGCAGACTCAACCGGACTTAACAACATGACGTCGCCGAAACAAGTATGATCTCCTGGATCAGGGACGATCCAAGGGTCAAAAGACATTGGAAGCTCATGAGGAACAGCGGAGATCATATTAATAGAAGCAACATACGGGCGTGGAATATCGGGTGGTGGTGGTATGGGGAAAGTACCCATTAACGAAGAGTCTTTTAAAAGACCGACTCCAACATTCTCGTAGCCCGGTGGGGTTTTAGCTATAAACGGCACGTTGCCAGTGCGAGTGTTGGAATTAAATAAGGCAAGTTGATCAACCGTGATGACCTTTCCTTGATGAGGAAAATGGACTACATGAAAAAGTGTTGACACAACAGCACGCATAGAGTCTACCCAGCTACGACCAAGTAGAAGATTATAATCCAGGGTAGCATCGAAAACTTCCACTTCCACTTGGACTGTCTTACCTTCAAGAGTAACTGGAAACGATGGAAAAACACCGTAAGGCTTAAAACCAGAGCCATTGAAGGCTCTCAAAGTATTTTGTGATTCATTTAAAGGAGGAGAGCCGATGGCTTTCCAACAAGTAAAATACATTACACACGTAGAGTCACCCTCATCAATAACAGTTCGGCAGATGTTCTTGTCTGAGATAATAACTTGTATCTGAAACGCAAGCTGTGGGGCTAACCTTGGAATATGGTCTTCCAAGTCAAAGACTATCAAATTCGTATCTGTAGGATCAATTCCAACTATCGCTTTCAACAGAGCCCTTCGTTGTGCAGGACAAGACTGAAGGAATTCAAGGGCAGACATTGTTGAAGGTGCTTGGGCCAAATCTTCGACAATGCTATAGTTCTGGGCAGCACGAGCATGAGGATTGAATGTCGATTTCTTAACGACACCTTTTGGGGGTGGTCATATAACTGTATCAAGGTTCGGTCGTTCGAGATGAAGAGGACCGTTGGTGGGTGGAGTCAGTGGAGAGGGTTGTACCAAAGGAGGAGGTAAATCATCAACCTTCTCTTTAGATGGAGTGTAGTCTTTAGCTCTCGTGGTAAGTGAAACGTTGTCTTTCGTAGAATCATCGGTACACATCAAAACGTATGATGTCGTAGAAGTAGATGGTTGGTCATGGATGACCAAGGAGGCCTGTTGTTGAGACGGGAAGGGCTGGGACAAGACTGCCGGTGTAGAGGGTTTTGGCGTTCCTTGAAGGAACTTATTAACTTCGACACGTCTAGGACAATCCTTCGTGTAGTGATCGTCACCACAGATAAGGCAAGGGTAATGTGGTTTGCGCTTATCCCGATCGTCAACAGGAGGGGTTTTAGTTTTCTCATTTTGATTATTATTTTTACTCTCCTTATTCTTGCCTCTCCCTTTCTTTGATTTATTTTTACCAGTCGGCGTAGATTGAACAGCGTTCACTTCAAAAGTTTTACCGGCGGGAGGAGTAGGAGACGGAGCATTTTGAACATTAGAAGAATTGGATTTAGGGGTTGTACTTGAAACCGAATGTGAGTGGGTATGAGCAGTACCAATCACACCATCAGCTGCATGTGAGGCAGCTGGAGCAGTTGAAGTGCTGGAAGTACTAGGACGAGGCAAATCAAGTAATAAATCATAAAGAGTCCCCGTTTGCGAATAAACGAGATCAAGATATTGAGCATGACTTATAGCCTACTCTTCTGTAACAACACCACCCATAGCAATGTCTTTACCGATTTTGTTCACAAAAGATTTTGTAAACCATTCTGCCAGTAACTGATCGGGAAGCTCAAGTTTAATGAGACGTCGCCTCCTTCACCACTCATGAATATGATCAGATATATGAGTGCTTGTAATTTGTTTGAAGGAAGTTAAAATCTCCGTCCCAGTATCGTAACGGATCGGTAACTGGTAGTGTGTGAGAAAAGCCATAGCTAGGGTGTTGAAATCAGAAAAGAAACCTCGTGGTAATTCAATATACCACTTCGCAGCAGAACCTGTGAGGGTTCGTTGAAAAAGACGTAGACGAATGGAGTCATCCATCAACGAGTTGGACGAACACCATAAATGAAAAGTCATGACATGATTATTTGGGTCCTCTCCTGCCTTGCCATCGAATTTCGGAATATCCGATGGAAGCTTAGCAGGGATAACAGGCCATTGGGGAGAGTGACGAATAGGATCATTAAGAATCCTAGAAAAATCTGGCAAATCCAAGGCATCAAGAAAAGGCAACTGCCAATTCACTTGTGGGTACTGGTGACTTTGGGGTGGAAGCCCTGTCGGCAAACCAGTAGGACCATATGCAGTCTGCCCATAGAGGGAAGACCCTGGCTGATTCGGTGGTGGCTGGATAGGATAGTAACCCCAAGGATTGTGACCTTGAGTTTGAGTAGGGACCTGAGGTTGAGTAGTCTGTCCCGAACCCCAAATAGGATTAGTTATACCCGGATAAGGTTGGCCTACAGTAGGGACAGTTTGCTGCCCCCCTGCAGTTTGAGGAAAGTTTCGTAGAAGTTGATTCCAATACTTGGCCAAGTCAGGAGGTATGTTTTGTCCAAAAGGTGAAGTTGCCCCCCCTACAGTAGGTATAGTTCCACCCGGAATTTGTGTACCAACCGTAGGTTGTGTAGTGACTGTGTTGTGTTCGGGAAAAGGAAAAGGAAAAGGAACCGTACCACCCTGTCCACCAACGGGAATCTGCAAGTTGGGTGCAACAGTCATAATAGTGCCACTAGGATTAGGATTGCCAAGAGGAAATGGAGGGAGTGTCGGGATAAAAGCGGGAATACCTGGAGAACCAGTTGGGGTTTGCGGAGGTGTTGGATTAGAATCATTCAACGCATGGTAACCAGGAGGTAATATCGGGATAACATCAGGTATTCTATGGGTATTGATAGGAGCAAGGGTAGCCGCAGGAATTCCAGTTTGGACACTCGTAGTATTTGCGAGATGGGCCATCTTGGGAGGAAGAAAAAAATGGTAAGTGGTCGCTACAGGAGTAGTTTCAGTCTCAGGAGAGACTGGAGGGTTGATTTCGTAAACCGGAGGTGACTCAGTACCGAAAAGGACTCGTCGGAAATCACCCGACCACAAAGGATCTTGGCCTACTACACCAGAGGAAGGCCCAACAGTTGATTCAGAAGATGTAACAACTGCTTCTTCAGAAGGATTTAATTGCACAAAAGGTCATTCACCGCGACTAATGCGATAGTTCTCTCTAGTATTGGTAATTCGAAAATCTTCTATAGAATCAGTGTGTTCTACCCGTGGAGGTGGTGTAGAAACGTCTTGGACTTCACTTTGATGAGGGGAACCTTCAGGGGTACCCTCAGGTGTCATCGTAGGTAGGGGTTGTGAAACGTCCGGATGTTCTGGGGATAAACCTTGTATCCTACGTGAACGTCGTGGGGGAGCAATTGTAAACAAGTGACAAGCTCCTGCGAAAGAAATCCTATGGTCAACTTCGAGAAACAACACACACTAGTAAACAAAAATCTAGGAAGCAATCACCAAGCAAACAATACCTTCTAATTTCGAAGCCACTAGTTGGTGATGAAATCCAACATCGCAACAACGAGACGAGAAGGGGCAGGGCTAAGGTGGAAAAGTTACGTTGATGACCTGCTTAACAGACTTACACCCTGGTGCAAGCTCCCACACATAATCGTGGGT
>JASDQU010010174.1:90651-104987 GCA_032191745.1 Picea mariana
ATTACATTTGCGAGGACATGATTAGGATATTTTAAATCATTTATTACAACTTGGTGAGGTTAAAACTCCACTGTAACATCCCCAAAAATAAATTATTTAAGTCTGAAAATACAGGAATTTATTTCTGTTTTTGGTAAATTTGAAAATGGAAAATTATTGCCATTTATGGCAATTCCGAATTTTGAATTTAGTACATTGTAATTTATTATTATGATTGTTGGGAAAAGATCTGATTTGATCCAACCAACTCTTTAACTATGACACTTGTAAGAAACAAATATTTTTATATTTATTTTTTATGGACAAATGGAACAACCAGGTTGAAATCAGCTGACCATGAATCCATGAGAGGGGAACATGTTGGAACTACCTCAGGGATGAATGATACAAGTGGAAAATCAAGAATTTGCCCATTGGTAGGCCCTGAAAATCAGAGATTTGGGAAGCTTCAAAAATTCCCAAAGGGAAAAAGACCTAGGMACAAATGATTTTGGCATATATAGCATATGGGAGGAGGCAGGACATTGCCTAGTATGCTGGGGGAAATAATTTATCTCTTGTTGTTATGAACACTATTTTCGGAGTGTAGGGAAAGGAGAAGGTTGTTAAAACTGAAGGACTATTGCTGAGGAGGAGTTATGGAGTTTTCCCTCATCGATTCATGGTCAGGCTAGAGGGTGAACAAAGCAAGTAGATTTGTTGTTCCGTTCTATGGTTGGGAGGAACTTGGTTGTTCCTTTTGTTGTCCTAGTTTTATTTCGGATAAGTACTCCTACCTATTGTTTGTGAAGTTGTTTTCTTGTATGATGGATAAGTGAAATGAAATTATTTTTAGAGTGAACCTTGGGAGTTGATTATGTTATGAAATAAAAAAATAACTCTACTCGATGATTAACTTCTTAGGTACAATTTGAGAGGGTTAACAAAAATAGGTATTGAAGTCGCTATGTATTATCTGTTATAATTATAGTCTGAATTAGTTAACGCATTTAATGATGAAACCATGGTTTATCAGTTATGGTAGGTATTTGGTAGATATGTGTACGTAAAACAGAATTATAATTTCAATGCTATTTAAATTTCCTATCAAACATGTGAAGTATTTAAACATATAAAACTATCGAAAGGATATTTTGAAGTAAACCTCATATATATATATATATATATATAAAGCATGAAAGGATAAGAAACAAGAGTGAATGAACCAACAAAAGAAGGGGTACCAACCAACTCCTTATCAGAATATAGAAAAAAAAAAATTGAGAAAGGAATTTCACTCCAACCATCCGAATACGCAAGGCAGTGGTAAACTAGTAAACCTGGGGATTAACAAGTTTAGAGACAATCCCCGTGAGCCATTAAAGTGTTGGGAATGTGGAGAGCCTCATCTAAGGAGGAACTGTCCGCCTTTGAGTTCAACAAACAGAACTGTTGTTCATAATCTATAGGAAGCCTTGATAGTGGGAGATGTGGGCAGAAGCCTACATCGGATAAATGCAGCCATAGATGGTCGACAAGTTGACCACCAGTCTTCGATGGTAGAAATTTAAGGTAAAATCAATGACACTCGAATTTCTGTTTTAATTGACCTTGGAGCTATGTTAATTTATATTACACCTAATGTGGTAGAGTCAAACAAACTTAAGAAACTGAAGCACGCTAAATCATGGCTTGTACAATTAGAAACTGGTACTAAAAGAAAGGTAGTTGAGTTTGTTCTTGATTTTTAGTTCAGCTTAGATGGTCAAAGTATAAAAACTGATCTGAACATCCTACCATTAGGTTCTTATGATATGATTATTGGGATGGATTGGTTGGAATGACACAAAGAAATATTAAATTGCTATACAAAGATGCTTAGCTATCAGGATGATTCTTATACTACCAGGATAGCCCAAGGTATACCAAAACCGGTATCAGTCAGACAAATTTCAGCGATGCAACTAAATAAATGTATGAGAAAGGGATATCAAGTTTATGCCATCCAAGTGATGAATCTAAGAAAAAAGGAGGATAAGACAAAGTTGGAAGACTTTGCTATCCTACATGATTTCAGAGACATGTTTGTGGATGAGATACTAGAATTACCCCCTAGAAGGGAAATAGACTTCTCCATAGACCTGTTACCCGGTTCTTCCCCTATCTCAAAGGCGCCTTACTAAATGAGTCTACCAGAACTGGCAGAATTAAAAATACAATTCAAGGAATTGTTGGACAAAGAATACATCAGACCAAGTGTCTCACCTTGGGGAGCACCAGTCCTCTTTGTGAAAAAGAAGGATGGTACTCTAAGATTATGTATCGATTATAGACAATTGAACAAAATGACTATTAAGAATAAATACCCCTTACGAAGGATAAATGATCTGTTCGATCAAGTGGGGGGGGGCAAGATCTTTTCAAAATTTGATTTATGATCCAGTTATCATCAAGTTCGGATAAAAAATGAGGACATAAACAAAACAGCCTTTCGGACAAGATATGGACATTACGAGTTTGTAGTCATACCTTTTGGACTCACTAATGCCCCAGCCACGTTTATGTGCCTAATGAACAGTATTTTCAGTGAGTACTTAGACAAGTTCTTGGTAGTATTCATTGAAGATATCCTAGTCTATTCAAAGATGGAGGAGGAACATGAGGAACACTTAAGGATAGTGCTGCAAACGTTAAGGAAGCACAAACTGTAAGCCAATTTCAACAAGTGTGACTTCTATCAAAAAGAAATACAATATCTTGGACATGTAATTTCAGTAGAGGGCATTTCTGTAGACCCGGAAAAGACAAAATCCATTAGGGAATGGTCGATACCTAAAGATGTAGCAGATATACGATCGTTCATGGGAATCACCAGATATTACCACCAATTTATAGAAGGGTTTTCCAAGATAGCCTACCCTATAACATCATTACAAAATAAAGGAACCAGGTTTAACTAGTCAGAAAAATTTCAAGACAACTTCAATAAACTAAAGGAGTTATTGACAACGACACACATATTGAAGGTAGTAGACCCAGATAAAGACTTCACCATATGTGTTGATGCAAGTAAGGGAGGACTAGGTGGTGTCCTAACCCAAGAAGAACACGTTATTTTCTATGAGTCCCGAAAATTGAAGGAACATGAGAGGAACTATGTCACTCATGACTTAGAATTAGAAGCAGTAATACACGCCTTAAAGATGTGGTGACACTACATAATGGGCAGAAGATTCTTATTATTAACGGACAACAACGGGGTGAAATATCTATTTAACCAATCAGATCTTAATGCAAGACAAGCAAGGTGGTTAGCCTTCTTGAGCGAATTCAACTTCGAGGTTAGACATATCAAGGGTAAGGAAAATAAGGTAGAAGATGCTTTAAGTAGAAGAATCCATGGGTTATTTGAGATGAATGTTAGCAGGGCAGAAAGTGATCTGGAAATAAGAATAAGGACGGTAGGTGTTGACGATGAAAACTATACTAAAATAATGATAGAAATACCGAACAATACTGCAAAATCAGAGAAAGCAGATATAAGTATCGACGAGAAGGGACTGTTATGATTTAAAAACAGACTTTACATACCAGATTCAGCAGGGATAAAATTAACTATCTTGGATGAAGTACATAAAAAGTCGTATTCTAGCCACCCAGGTTACCAAAAAATGATAGCAACACTGAGGAAACTATTTTATTGGCCTAACATGAAGGGAGAAACAAAAGAATACTTGGCTAGGTGCCAAGATTGTTAGTAGGTTAAGGCCAAGTACCAACATCCAGCTGGCCTATTACAACCATTGCTAGTACCAGAATGGAAATGGGAGACTATATCACTCGACTTTATAACAGGTTTTCCTAAAACTCAAAAACAGAACGACTCTATCATGGTTGTAATCTACAAACTCAGTAAGTCTGCAGACTTTATTCCTGTAAAGTCTAATTTTAAAGCTATAAACATTATTGAAGTATTCATGAAAGAAATCTTTAGACTGCATGGTATTCCTAAAATGGTGATTTCAGATAGAGACATAAAATTCACATCTGCTTTTTGGAAGGAATTGTTTGAAGGGATGAATACCAACTTGAATTTCAGTACAAGTTATCATCCATAAACAAATGGAGAGACCGAAAGGACAAACCAGATCATAGAGGATATGCTCTGCATGTATGTAAGAGCAAAACCAAACAAGTGGGAAGACTATCTGCATTTGGTAGAATTTTCATATAACAATGGGTACCAAAATTCGACTAAGTTAAGCCCTTTCGAAATACTATACGACAGAAAATGTACAACTCCAATCAGCTGGAATAACTCGGCTGATAGACTCATGGTCAAACCAGAAATGCTCCAAGAAATGGAGAACATGGTAAGAAAGGTACAACAGAACTTGAAAGAAGCACAGGACATACAGAAGAGTTATGCAGATCAGAAAAGAAGGCACCTGGAATTTCAAACAGGAGACCATGTTTATTTGAAAGTCAAAGCCCGAAAAAGCTCGTTGAAGTTAGGGAACTGTGCCAAGTTGGCACCCAGGTTTTGTGGGCCCTTCGAGACACTAGCACGAATTGGACCCGTAGCATACCAACTTGCACTTCCAGCTAATATAAAAATTCATAATGTATTTCATGTTTCATTGTTGAAAAATTATATTCATGACCCTACTCATATGATTGATTGGAACTTGGTGCAGGTGAAACCCGAAGGCGAGTTCTAGGTGGAACCCCTGTGCATTCNAAAAAGCTCGTTGAAGTTAGGGAACTGTGCCAAGTTGGCACCCAGGTTTTGTGGGCCCTTCGAGACACTAGCTCGAATTGGACCCG
The DNA here is from genome assembly GCA_032191745.1 of Picea mariana. Lineage (NCBI taxonomy): Eukaryota > Viridiplantae > Streptophyta > Pinopsida > Pinales > Pinaceae > Picea > Picea mariana. Next base: position 95,458 of record JASDQU010010174.1, read on the forward strand.
TAGCATACCAACTTGCACTTCCAGCTAATATAAGAATTCATAATGTATTTCATGTTTCATTGTTGAAAAATTATATTCATGACCCTACTCATATGATTGATTGGAACTTGGTGCAGGTGAAACCCGAAGGCGAGTTCTAGGTGGAACCCCTGTGCATTCTAGACCAGAGAGAAATAGTACTTCGGAACAAAGCCGTCGCTCAGGTAAAGCTGCAATGGAAGCACTTTAGTCCTGAGGAGGCCTCTTGGGATTTGGAAGGAGATTTGTGGAAATCTCATCCAATCATGTTCCAGAAAAGGAGCGAACACTGAGGATATTGTTTTATTTAAGGGGTAAAGGATGTGACATCCCCCAAAATAAAGAAATTAAAAAAATATATATATTTGTCTAAAATGCTGAAAATTTATTTTTGTTTTTATTAAATTCGAAATTGGAAAATTTTTGCCATTTATGGCAATTCCGAATTTCGAATTTTATAATTGTAATAAATGATTTTGACTGTTGGGTAGAGATCTGATTTGTCCCAACTAGCTATTTGATCTCTATGACACTTGTATGAAAAAAATAAATATTTTATATTGATTGCAGGAGGAAAAATGGAATATCCATGTTAAATTTAGCTGACCATGACTCCATGAGTGGCGAACACATTGGAATTAACTCTGGGCTGATTGTTACAAGTGGCAAATCAATGATTTGGCCATTGGCAACCCTTGAAAATTAGGGATTTAGAAAGCTACGAAAATTCCCCAAGGGAGGGAAAAAGTCCTAGGAAAACTAATAAAGAGCATATGTGAGGAGGCAGGACATTGCCAAGTATGCTGGGGAAAAAGAAGAATATGGAAATTTTTTCTTGTTGTTATGAGCACTACAGTGTGAGTGTGAGGCAAGAGGGATACTGTTGGAATCGAAGGCATTGCTGGAGAGGAAATTTCAATTCTCCCTCATGGACTCATGGTTAGGCTAGGGGGTGAACCGAGCAAGCAGATTGGCTGCCTTGTTCTATGGTTGGGAGGAATGTGGTTGTTCCCTTTGTCTTCCCGTAAATTTGGTTTAGATATGTAACTCTACCCTATCCTATTCAATGTTATGTGTTTCAATTTGTTTACTTCTATGTATGAATTTCTGGTTGAATGCTATGGTGGAAAGATCTATCATTTTACTTCATAGTTGTTTGCTAGAAATGGTCTCTCTTATTCCGATGTGATGATTAGTAATTACTATGATATTGGAATGTAAGAAACAATGAAACGAATTCTGTAGTAGTTACAAACCCCTTAATAGAATGGATTTCAGATTTCAGTTATCTTTTTAGTTAATTTTGTTAATTAAAATGAAAGTGAGATTGGTTGCATAAATACTTGAGCCACACACACCAATAGTTGTGGCAGATTTCCTTTCTTGTAGATGCTTATAGTATACAATGAGCCTCCTCAAATGAGTGTACCTTTTATATTCAAAACAAATATACCCTACAAGATTGAAGTATTATTCGATATGCATGTAAACTTGTATAGTTATTTTTTTATGAACCGATATATATATCTATATATATTGTAATGGGTGTTCTGCGTCTGTGGAACAATGATGCTGGATTATACCTACTACATCAGAAGAACTTGGTGGATACATAATTATATAAGTAGGAAATTAATTCCAAATAAAAGGAAACATTCCACAGACCCCATTACAGGAAGACTATATATACATATATAATTCAATAAAGTTATGACAGTAAGTTAGAAATGACTCTGTTAACCAAACTCATACCTACAGCATAACCACAAAATTCTGTCGTAAGAACAATGCTATCCATTTTTCTCGTGAACAGACCAATAAGGGTTGATTCAATATTGATAATAGTAATAGAGTATAAATAGTACACGATGCATAAACCCAAAGTTAATAACGATACTATCCATTTACTAGTGAGAAGACCGTAAAGGCTTATTCAATAATGATAACAAAAATAGAAGGTAAATAACCTGTTATGTGTAAAACCAAAAACTAAATTTTACATCAAAATATAAGTATAAATGAAATGTAGGAATCATCGCACAATTTCTGGGAGAAGAACAAAACCCTTAAGCGTACTGCTATGCATGGTCGAATCATTTCGGGAAAGGGACTGTATAATCAATAATCAGATTCAATTAAGAATTAGCTAGAATAGCTTTGGAAAGAATTTGATTCTGTAGTATCAAACAAAAACCATTTTTGAAATATATAGAGGAGAGTGTTTAATTACAAAAAGTGACAGAGTAGAATCCCGTGTCCACAACAATTAACACATAATGCATAATGAACACATTACTTAAATGGAACGACTATCTAGTTATCAAAATCCAACCAGGTGCAAACTGGGTGGGTTGTTCTATGTACCAAAATTATTTATACAATTAGGGTGTGCCCTCATCAACTAACATAGAACTTGGAACTAAAATCCTCAGACATTAGGAACGAGACAGAGCATGGAACATCGGTGTATGTAATCCCAAAATAACTTAGATACTGGGTTGGAACCCGAATACCTCTCGAGGGAGTGAAGAGGACGTCCCCATGCTTCAGCATGTCTGCACCTGCACAAAACAGTGAGAAGCATTATAGCTTATCCCAACAGAATAATATTATTAAGTTACAGAACAGAGTGTAACTAGAAAGGGGTCAATGAATACTTAACTGTGATAGAGGAATTGTGCCTTCTGCCATCGTGCTACACCTCCCAGACCTAAAGGGGAAGAGGAGTTCATGTCTCTCTAATGGGTACTCTCGCACATCAAGGGGCCCATCATTAGTGATAAATACCAATGTTTAATCCAAAGAAAAATAGTGCAGGAGAAACGAAAGGTGTATAACAACTATGATAAATATAAAACCATAACAACGTTTCAAACATAAACATAAAAGGTTTAAATGCTTTCGAACTTTGGAAACTTCGCTTCTAATCAAGGCATTGACACTAGCAAACACCTTAGTTCAAACACTGAAGTTCAATAATGTGCCAAAAGACTAACCGGCAGAGGAATCCAGGTTCAATAACAAGGGTTAAGACAAAATGAATATTTCAAGTGCACTTTTATAACAGATGCCATGATATGTTCCTTCATAAGAGGAATGGATAGGTCTCGACAGGATGAATGGTGCAGTTACAGGGGGGATAAAACTATGATAGTACCCAAAACCTTGCCAAGAGAACCCGACTCCTTTTTACCATAGTACCCTGGAAGTAAGATGAGGTTACTATCGAGGACTAACCAAGAACAAAGATATGTAGAGACCTACATATGAGGAAGAAGGATTCGAATGTGTAAATAAAGAATAGCCAAAGATAAACTTACCTGCACAAAGCTGTTGTCGAGAAGTGCCACCCAGAATCTCCACTCATCTAGCACAAGATCTAGAACCATGAACTCTAGGCCACGATGCTAAATCCAAACAAAGGAATGGTTTATAACATCTTCCCCTCCTTCACTAAACCATAACCAGAGTGAAAACAAAAAAAATGGACTGAGACGATGCTTCCTCATTCACCAAACCAAAACCAGAATGAGAGTGAAAGTACGAGAGTAACCTCCGAATGGAGTAAAGGGGAGGAGGTTTTCTTACTTGGACCATGTGATCATAGGGTAAGTGTCGATATCTCCTTAGGGAATGCCATCCAAGCTCTAAATGGAATAGACATATCCCAGGCGCTTTAAATGTGTAGACAAGCCTTTAAGGCACAAGAGTTCCACCTGTATCGATTGCTAAGAGTATTAATGGTGAGGTAACCAAATGGCTTTCTTACTGCACTGTTATATGTTGGACTCAGCTATGTTTCATTAAACCTCCGAGGCAGATATCCCCTGGTCATTACCTAATGAGTAGTTTGTTAGAATGATCGTAACCATGACTTCACAAGTTAATCCTCCGTGCACTTTATTTCAAGGTGCAAGTTTAATATCCGAGGATATACCCATTATAACCCTTTGTTTCCAAATAATGTTAACTTCTCCATGTTGATCTTATAATGATATATACATATATTGTATTGAGCATCATAAGGCCTTACATCTATAACCTCGCATTGTATGATAGCGACTCTAAGTAGCTACATTTCCATATCATAAAGTGGCTTTGGAAATGAAATAGTAGATAATAATAAGTTGCAATGAAAGAAGATGTCCCTAGTTATGGACCTATGTTCATATACAACACAATACTAAAATAGGAAGCGACAAATTTATGTTGAATAGGATAGAGGAGTGAAAGGAAATAAGACTGGTGTACTTTAGGGTTGACAAGTGACTGAAAGGCCTCAAGAACACAAAACCAACTCAATGTCCCCAATTAAATTTTTTTTTTTTATGTAAATTTTGAGGTATATTACATGTTCATATTTCCAACTTTAGCAATCATTCTAGGGAATTCCAAAACTTCATGTCCATTAGCCTTACAACAAAGGAAAATAAGACCTCTACCAGGGAATTCCTTAGCAAGATGTCCCAGGGTTCTGTAACTATAACAAATATTTGATGCTCGCTTTCTCTTGAATGGTCCCCAACCTTTATTTTATTGCACACTAGGATCACAGTTGTCAGTGACAGACCTGCAAAAAAATCTTTCTAGGATCCTGCATCCACTAGTTAGTCCAAAAATTATTTCTATGCATAGGAATAACATATCTTTCACTATTTCTATTAGATCTATTCATATCACATCTTCTTTCTTCTAGTTGTGCCCTAGTTTTCAGACTAGGACAAAATCTATCAAATATAACTAGATCCATTCTTTCGAAACAAAAATTTCCACTTATCTTACCTTATCAGAGCACCAAGCTTTAAGATCTTACCTCTTTTCTTTAGATCAGACTTCTCTTCTTGGCACAGAGCTTTCTCTTTTCCTCAGTTCCCAACAATCATAGTTTTAGGTCCTGACAATGAAACCATTTGTTGGCACAGGGGAAAACCTAGGGTTCAATGATTCAATAATGCACCAACAAAGCCCTAACTACCAACCCTTTCAGAAACACGTATGAAGAAGATGAAGTATCCTCCGAGGTAGAGGAAGGTGGGGTTGTAGGACTCAAGTTTCTACAACCTAGCTGGGACAAAGATTTGTGATCACAATACTTAACAAAGCACATACAAATTAGCATTCATTAGTCTTTAATCCTTTATTCACATCGCAGGTAAAACCCTTTACATAACAAAGCAGTATTCAAAAATATCTAACACATCCAAGCACTTAGCACATAGAAATAGATCAGATCTAGCATTCATTCATATCACTAAGAGCTAAGCTACTTCATCATATGTAGCTAACATATATAAAGATTCAACACTAAGCATAAATCACATCAATATCACAAAGAAATCACAACACAAGATGTATGTGGTTCACCCCAGTGTGGGGCTACGTCCACCAACTCTTCTTCTTCTTTATTATCGTTTTTCAATCTTCTTACATGGACAGAGCCACAAAACCAACTCCGCATAGGACAGGAGGTATGCGTGCACCTTGCCAGATCCTCCTTCCTAGTTCATAGCACAAATCCTTCGTACACAGTCTGCACACAAGATTTTCACAATCACTTTCACTTAGCTCTGCAAGTCTTAACACATAGTATGCACACAACCTCTAGATCCAAACTAAGTCAATTCTACTAGGTCTATATTTTCTTACATTGCCTCGATATCTATCTATACATTACAAAAAGTGCATAAACATGGGTAAGACCCATGGGCTGACATCCCATACCCGTTACATAAACCCTAATCCAAAAAATCCCACAAAATGGGTGATATCCTACAATATCTGCTTCGCCTGGGCACTCTGTCTTCGAATATCATGTCTAAGTCCAAAAATGGTCAAACACGACCAAGGTTCTCCAAAACTTGGTCGAGGGCCAACAAAAGGAAGAATCAGCCCAACATTGACCACTCTAGGATTACGAGGAGTCCCAAACAAATAAAAATATTGAAGTCACGAAATAAAAACAACTGTCATATCAATAAAGAACTTCAGATGAATCTACGACTGTTAGATCTAGGAGGAAGATGTGTGACACATCAATAGGACCACATCAGCAGGACCATGTCAGAAATAGATGACATGTGGCCCAATCAAATGGTGACAAGTGTGAAGGTTGATGTGGCACACAAGGAATATAGAAGTCACAAATCGGGGTGACATGTGGTACACACAATAAGGTTCCACATCATAGGTTATGTCAGCATGCCACGTCACCTTGGAATTATAGCCTCCGGGCATGTCCAACTTCTCCTACTATAAAAAATACCCGAAGTAACAAAGGCTGAAGTCACGAATGAATGTTAACTGTTGATATACTTCGCAATCATTCTTGACCATTGATCAAGAGTAGTGGAAGAATAGAGTAAGCATGAAGAGTTAACCGACAAGAAGTGGTAACTGACATTATATGTCTTATTCAATAGTTAAACCTCCAGAGTAATTTTCTAACTTCATAATTCTAGTAAGCCGGAGTCCTAAAGTCACGAATCGTCGAAGTCGTAGAGTGAACGAGATTCGCTCATTTCAACTACATATTAAGTCTTGGTCATTAATTTAGGGTTCTTTTTTCTTCACAGGTTTCTATTATGAAATATTTGATATGGATATGATCATGGCTTGATTTTATTATCAAAATACGTTCAAGATAATTGATCCAAAAATAATATTGGATTGCTACAAATAATTTTATGAGCAACAACAGATAAAATTTGGAAAGGCGTCAAGATCAGACAGACAATTTTGCAAGACTAATTTCATCCAAACCGTGAGGAATGTGAAGAACCGGTTGAAAAGACAGAACCCAAATGGACCCATTTACCTTCCGCGTAGAACTTTTCCCAAAAAGATGCATGATTTGAGAGATATTGATGTCTCTTTACGAGTCAAATTTCAGGTGGCGGAAATTAATAGTGACACCCAGACTGTTCATTCATTGTATAAATATATGAGAAAGGTCAGAGCCATGGATAGAAGAATTGGAGAGAAGGATTTTTATCCTTTCTCTTTTGTATATTATTTCTTTTGTAAAAAAAAAATTTATTTTCAAATGGATTAACCGATGGTTGGAATCTTTGGGAGAATGGACAAGTATTTTCAAAGAAGAATATGGAATTCCAGGTTGCTTAATGGATTTTGTCCTCTGAGTAAAATGGTTTTATTTTCATTATAATATCTTCATATTCTTTGAGTAATTGATTATGCATTGATTTAAATTAACTTTAGTTTGTTTTATCAATACATGGTTAATTGCTATCATTTATGTATTAACTTTTTTTTATCTTTAAGAGTCTATTATACCAAACAAATATTTAAGGACTATAGTATGGGCATGTGGTTTTGAGAAAGAATATGGGAAAGCAATTCATCTTTGACTTTAGACTTGTGTGGTGCTTATTCCATTTCGTTCTTTCATTACTATTGTATTATGAGAATATTATTATGGTTGATTTTAGCTTTAGCTTTTCATCATATGGTGTTGTCATACTGTTAAATGTTATATGTTGTTCATAATTTCTTATTCCATTTTTTATGTGTGATCACCCGATCATTTGATTATTATGGAATTTATTTCTAATGTTAAATGATGGATAATATCAATACTCAGAATTGATTTTTCTTTCGTTCTTAATTATTGATTATCTTAAGATCACATGATTTTAAATTAGTTGTCTTCCTCTTGTTATTAATTTACTCCAATATCAAATACTTCTTTGATTATATTCTCAAAGTGCTAGTATTGTTCTATTATAGGTTTCCCTTAACAACAGTACATGAAGGAGCTCACACAACATAGAAAGATAATACCAGTTTCCTTGATCAGCTACAAGTTATTCTGTGTGTTATTTAGTTAAGTTGTTTATGAATGAAACGATTGTTACATTAATTAGCTTTGACTGTTTTTATGTCACTGTTTCAATCCTATTCATTTAGTATTTATTCGTTTAATATCTTTAAGAGAAAAACAAAAAGAAGTGTTCTTCATATTTGATTCAGAAACTTTATCAAACAATCATTTTCGCAAGATTTCATGCAAACCTTGTAAACTGTATATAAGTTGTTCATAATCAATTGTATATTCACATTCTTAGATAAATATTTGTAATTATTGTTTCGATTGTTAGAATATTTTCTTTAGTAAGTTTATTTAGTTTGTGTATCTTTAGGACCCTAGTTGGCTAATGAAGCCATTAAACCCATCAAAATAGGTTACACCAAATGGCTTGGGTTATTTAGACAACCCCAGACCAGATCTATTCTTCTAGTTCATGACATGTCAAATTCGTTTGTCAACAAATGGCGCTAGAAAGAGGGCTGAGTAAATTTAATGATTAAATGTTTCACCCCTTAGCTTTTCATATTTCCATATTTATAAATCCTTGTTTTGTGTCATCTTGAAATGCACTAGAAGGCAGTCCAGATGGACAAGATGGCCTTATAGGAGTCCTTGTTTCGAATTTAATTAATTTCCCATGGCTCCCCAAATCACTGTGTTGGAACATGCTTTCCACTTCTCATTACCTGATATTGCCAATGAGTCAGTCTCTCACTTTTCCAAACTCACCTTTGATGGTGGGAGGGATGTATCTGCAAAATACCATATTAACAAGTTTTGGTGTAAATGCATCAAGCATGATATTTTTGATTTAAAGGTTTTATGCAAATTGTTTTCTTTTACTTTTAGGGGTCGGATTAAACATTGGTTTTAGTCTTTTCCCGCATATCACATTATTGATTGGTTTCAATTTGTAGATGAATTTTTAGATGATTTTTAAAACTATGATTACAATCAATTATGTGAAGAATTTCAGACTGTACTAATCAATGAAAATTCATCTCCATGTTCTCTGTAAATTTAATCTTGATGACATGTCATTTGTACTAAATATCCTCTATGATGCTTCCATTCCTTTCATCGAGTCATATTCAATCGCAAATGATGAATCAGTTACAAATCCTATCACTCAATTGCGAGAAGAATTTTTCTTACACGATGAGAGTAATCCATCCGAAAATTTTCAACAAGCAAGGGAGGTAGAATCTATTGAAAATGTTCTTAGTGACAATCAAACTAGTTTTTCCTCTGAATCATTGCATATTCAGTCATCGACCATCGTGAAAGAAGATTTGATGTTGGTTGAAGGTGAATGCCCATATTTTTCTAACTCTTTCTCTAATCAGTACTTAAATTCATTTATTCAAGAACACTTAGGTGATGAAAATGATCTTAAGTATTCTAACATTCCTATGAAACTGATTAGAGATGTAAATCTACAATTTGAAGAAGAAAACTTAAACCTTCATTCACAAATCATACCTTATCCACATGAAAGATTAGATGTTTGTCATGAAAGTTTTGAATTATCTATCATACAGGAGACAAATTCAGATGATCATATTATGTTGAAGAATTTATCACCAATACAGAGTGAAAGTTTTAAGGAAAGTGAAGATGAATATCTTGAGAATACCATTGTTAATTATCATCACTCAAGAGAATCTTTTCATGTGTTCATTTT
>JASDQU010010174.1:105007-118458 GCA_032191745.1 Picea mariana
GTATGAAGAAGATGAAGTATCCTCCGAGGTAGAGGAAGGTGGGGTTGTAGGACTCAAGTTTCTACAACCTAGCTGGGACAAAGATTTGTGATCACAATACTTAACAAAGCACATACAAATTAGCATTCATTAGTCTTTAATCCTTTATTCACATCGCAGGTAAAACCCTTTACATAACAAAGCAGTATTCAAAAATATCTAACACATCCAAGCACTTAGCACATAGAAATAGATCAGATCTAGCATTCATTCATATCACTAAGAGCTAAGCTACTTCATCATATGTAGCTAACATATATAAAGATTCAACACTAAGCATAAATCACATCAATATCACAAAGAAATCACAACACAAGATGTATGTGGTTCACCCCAGTGTGGGGCTACGTCCACCAACTCTTCTTCTTCTTTATTATCGTTTTTCAATCTTCTTACATGGACAGAGCCACAAAACCAACTCCGCATAGGACAGGAGGTATGCGTGCACCTTGCCAGATCCTCCTTCCTAGTTCATAGCACAAATCCTTCGTACACAGTCTGCACACAAGATTTTCACAATCACTTTCACTTAGCTCTGCAAGTCTTAACACATAGTATGCACACAACCTCTAGATCCAAACTAAGTCAATTCTACTAGGTCTATATTTTCTTACATTGCCTCGATATCTATCTATACATTACAAAAAGTGCATAAACATGGGTAAGACCCATGGGCTGACATCCCATACCCGTTACATAAACCCTAATCCAAAAAATCCCACAAAATGGGTGATATCCTACAATATCTGCTTCGCCTGGGCACTCTGTCTTCGAATATCATGTCTAAGTCCAAAAATGGTCAAACACGACCAAGGTTCTCCAAAACTTGGTCGAGGGCCAACAAAAGGAAGAATCAGCCCAACATTGACCACTCTAGGATTACGAGGAGTCCCAAACAAATAAAAATATTGAAGTCACGAAATAAAAACAACTGTCATATCAATAAAGAACTTCAGATGAATCTACGACTGTTAGATCTAGGAGGAAGATGTGTGACACATCAATAGGACCACATCAGCAGGACCATGTCAGAAATAGATGACATGTGGCCCAATCAAATGGTGACAAGTGTGAAGGTTGATGTGGCACACAAGGAATATAGAAGTCACAAATCGGGGTGACATGTGGTACACACAATAAGGTTCCACATCATAGGTTATGTCAGCATGCCACGTCACCTTGGAATTATAGCCTCCGGGCATGTCCAACTTCTCCTACTATAAAAAATACCCGAAGTAACAAAGGCTGAAGTCACGAATGAATGTTAACTGTTGATATACTTCGCAATCATTCTTGACCATTGATCAAGAGTAGTGGAAGAATAGAGTAAGCATGAAGAGTTAACCGACAAGAAGTGGTAACTGACATTATATGTCTTATTCAATAGTTAAACCTCCAGAGTAATTTTCTAACTTCATAATTCTAGTAAGCCGGAGTCCTAAAGTCACGAATCGTCGAAGTCGTAGAGTGAACGAGATTCGCTCATTTCAACTACATATTAAGTCTTGGTCATTAATTTAGGGTTCTTTTTTCTTCACAGGTTTCTATTATGAAATATTTGATATGGATATGATCATGGCTTGATTTTATTATCAAAATACGTTCAAGATAATTGATCCAAAAATAATATTGGATTGCTACAAATAATTTTATGAGCAACAACAGATAAAATTTGGAAAGGCGTCAAGATCAGACAGACAATTTTGCAAGACTAATTTCATCCAAACCGTGAGGAATGTGAAGAACCGGTTGAAAAGACAGAACCCAAATGGACCCATTTACCTTCCGCGTAGAACTTTTCCCAAAAAGATGCATGATTTGAGAGATATTGATGTCTCTTTACGAGTCAAATTTCAGGTGGCGGAAATTAATAGTGACACCCAGACTGTTCATTCATTGTATAAATATATGAGAAAGGTCAGAGCCATGGATAGAAGAATTGGAGAGAAGGATTTTTATCCTTTCTCTTTTGTATATTATTTCTTTTGTAAAAAAAAAATTTATTTTCAAATGGATTAACCGATGGTTGGAATCTTTGGGAGAATGGACAAGTATTTTCAAAGAAGAATATGGAATTCCAGGTTGCTTAATGGATTTTGTCCTCTGAGTAAAATGGTTTTATTTTCATTATAATATCTTCATATTCTTTGAGTAATTGATTATGCATTGATTTAAATTAACTTTAGTTTGTTTTATCAATACATGGTTAATTGCTATCATTTATGTATTAACTTTTTTTTATCTTTAAGAGTCTATTATACCAAACAAATATTTAAGGACTATAGTATGGGCATGTGGTTTTGAGAAAGAATATGGGAAAGCAATTCATCTTTGACTTTAGACTTGTGTGGTGCTTATTCCATTTCGTTCTTTCATTACTATTGTATTATGAGAATATTATTATGGTTGATTTTAGCTTTAGCTTTTCATCATATGGTGTTGTCATACTGTTAAATGTTATATGTTGTTCATAATTTCTTATTCCATTTTTTATGTGTGATCACCCGATCATTTGATTATTATGGAATTTATTTCTAATGTTAAATGATGGATAATATCAATACTCAGAATTGATTTTTCTTTCGTTCTTAATTATTGATTATCTTAAGATCACATGATTTTAAATTAGTTGTCTTCCTCTTGTTATTAATTTACTCCAATATCAAATACTTCTTTGATTATATTCTCAAAGTGCTAGTATTGTTCTATTATAGGTTTCCCTTAACAACAGTACATGAAGGAGCTCACACAACATAGAAAGATAATACCAGTTTCCTTGATCAGCTACAAGTTATTCTGTGTGTTATTTAGTTAAGTTGTTTATGAATGAAACGATTGTTACATTAATTAGCTTTGACTGTTTTTATGTCACTGTTTCAATCCTATTCATTTAGTATTTATTCGTTTAATATCTTTAAGAGAAAAACAAAAAGAAGTGTTCTTCATATTTGATTCAGAAACTTTATCAAACAATCATTTTCGCAAGATTTCATGCAAACCTTGTAAACTGTATATAAGTTGTTCATAATCAATTGTATATTCACATTCTTAGATAAATATTTGTAATTATTGTTTCGATTGTTAGAATATTTTCTTTAGTAAGTTTATTTAGTTTGTGTATCTTTAGGACCCTAGTTGGCTAATGAAGCCATTAAACCCATCAAAATAGGTTACACCAAATGGCTTGGGTTATTTAGACAACCCCAGACCAGATCTATTCTTCTAGTTCATGACATGTCAAATTCGTTTGTCAACAAATGGCGCTAGAAAGAGGGCTGAGTAAATTTAATGATTAAATGTTTCACCCCTTAGCTTTTCATATTTCCATATTTATAAATCCTTGTTTTGTGTCATCTTGAAATGCACTAGAAGGCAGTCCAGATGGACAAGATGGCCTTATAGGAGTCCTTGTTTCGAATTTAATTAATTTCCCATGGCTCCCCAAATCACTGTGTTGGAACATGCTTTCCACTTCTCATTACCTGATATTGCCAATGAGTCAGTCTCTCACTTTTCCAAACTCACCTTTGATGGTGGGAGGGATGTATCTGCAAAATACCATATTAACAAGTTTTGGTGTAAATGCATCAAGCATGATATTTTTGATTTAAAGGTTTTATGCAAATTGTTTTCTTTTACTTTTAGGGGTCGGATTAAACATTGGTTTTAGTCTTTTCCCGCATATCACATTATTGATTGGTTTCAATTTGTAGATGAATTTTTAGATGATTTTTAAAACTATGATTACAATCAATTATGTGAAGAATTTCAGACTGTACTAATCAATGAAAATTCATCTCCATGTTCTCTGTAAATTTAATCTTGATGACATGTCATTTGTACTAAATATCCTCTATGATGCTTCCATTCCTTTCATCGAGTCATATTCAATCGCAAATGATGAATCAGTTACAAATCCTATCACTCAATTGCGAGAAGAATTTTTCTTACACGATGAGAGTAATCCATCCGAAAATTTTCAACAAGCAAGGGAGGTAGAATCTATTGAAAATGTTCTTAGTGACAATCAAACTAGTTTTTCCTCTGAATCATTGCATATTCAGTCATCGACCATCGTGAAAGAAGATTTGATGTTGGTTGAAGGTGAATGCCCATATTTTTCTAACTCTTTCTCTAATCAGTACTTAAATTCATTTATTCAAGAACACTTAGGTGATGAAAATGATCTTAAGTATTCTAACATTCCTATGAAACTGATTAGAGATGTAAATCTACAATTTGAAGAAGAAAACTTAAACCTTCATTCACAAATCATACCTTATCCACATGAAAGATTAGATGTTTGTCATGAAAGTTTTGAATTATCTATCATACAGGAGACAAATTCAGATGATCATATTATGTTGAAGAATTTATCACCAATACAGAGTGAAAGTTTTAAGGAAAGTGAAGATGAATATCTTGAGAATACCATTGTTAATTATCATCACTCAAGAGAATCTTTTCATGTGTTCATTTTTTATTCCTTTTACTCTTTATATCCTGATCTCTTCTTAGATTCTGTTGGACTTGATAATTTACCCACAGTATCTTACTCTTTTCCACCACAATCAAATCTTTTGATATGCCAAAATTTGGTGAAATTAATTCCAAACATAACATTTATGAAGTTGGATTTGGTGCTCTTTCAATTTTGTCACTCGAATGAAAAAATGACACGCTGCAAGATCATTTTACATGATTTATTTTAAAAAAATACAATGCACTCATCCTTATGGAAATTGAATATTCTACTTTGCATATTCGTTCTTTGATTAGTTTGAATTTTAATGTTTATGATTCACATTTTGAAACGATCAATCTCATCAAAGGAAGCATTCAAACCAATAATCTAATTAATGTCATGAATCCTCTTATGATGTGTTCCCCATTGATATATCCATTTTATCAAAATCATAGTTTGCATCCTAATTTTTATGACAGGATCTTAGAATGGCTTGAAGATTTGTATCTGAAAAATCTTCATAATAAAGATAAAGTTGTGATTGTTTTGTTTTTACCTAAATATCTAGGAAGAAAGCATGACATGATTTTGTTAGATCCTTCGTGTGAAGAAATTGATGAACACTTGGAGAATTGTCAGGAGGATGGGGCACTTTGGCCTTGGTTGATGGTTATGTCAGGTACCCATAATATTGACAATTTTTCCAAACTTACTTACACTCTTCCATGCCATTATGACCCATATCACGACCAGATTGCAGAATGGTTGGAGGATTCATACATTAAGAAGTTTCAAAATAATGGTAAGGTCGGGCTTGTTTTGTTTTTAAAAGAATATATAAGAGATAAGCATGACATATTTCTTTTGTATCCGCAAATACTTCATTCTTTTATTCTGATTTTCAACTTTCTACGCCTTGCAGGATTGAAGATGCTCTTGTGGCTGCATTGGAGATATGATTATACTTAGCGTTTTGATCTATTTAGTAGTTTAGAGTAGATTTAGGAGTAGGTTTCTTTTAGTTTTCTTTCTCAATATTTCTTTGTATAATAATGTAGTTATGAAAACAAGTGGGTGCACCAAGAGAACCATAATATGAATGTTGTCAGGGAAGTCCACTTTAAATCTTTTTCTCTCTTCTTTTCGTTGAATATTTCTTTTCGACAACGCAGTATCATCATGGAAATTTTAAATGGAAAGTAAAGAGATAAGTAAATTTGAACTATCAATTCAACCCTGACCCAAGGTGCCATGAGTAGGACTGCACTCATCTTAATAAAGATTTTTCTATTTTCTTTTAGTCTCTTTTATTTTTAATAATAATGCTTGGTCTAAGTAACATCTCATGCATCACTATCTTAAGAAAAGAACTTGCTCACACATGATATTTTATATGATTTAGTTCTTCCTTTATTTTACAGTGAGATGTTAGTGGATCCAAAAGCTCAAGTTTATCTTTGGCCAAAATCGTTTCTTCAAAAGTTTTTTTTTGTTGTTTTGATTTTGTGTACTTCTGATTTTGAATCCCATTAATAAAATTTGATCTGGTTTGTTGTGTGTTTTTTGTTTTCTTTGATTGCTTTGAATGACTTTCCTTCTTATCTGTCTTTTTGAATCAATATATTTATGATCAAAGAGCTATTGTCGAAGGAAACATTTATTTTAAGACTTGTTTTTTTCAAGCAAATTGAAATAGTTCAAAGAGGTCCTGATATTAAGATATAGCTCAGCCAATTGATTTTTAAGTCAATTGTCACTTTCATTTTGTCCTCAAATTGTCTTTGACAGAGTATTACACCAGAGATATGGTTTAAATTGTTGAGAATTACGATGATATTTTAACTTTTTACGCCATACATATTCTTAAGGAATCACTTTTAAGTGCTTCCCCATTCTTTGGATGATTTCTTAAAGGAAATCTAAAATCTCTAAACCATGATAAAACTTCCATTTTTGAAAGAAAATAAATAACTTGATAAACTATTCACCTGTATTGCAATTAACCTCCAGTATCACCCCACTCTCTTTGTCATCAATAAATCTATAACTGTATTACTATTTAAAAGTGACATAAGAGGGTTGAAAGAACTTATGTGTGGGAAGTGTGTGTAAACCCGTCGGGGTACTAAACAAGCTCGCTGGAAATAGGTAAATGCACACATGATACCAAGACAACTTCGTCAGGGTACTGAACAGGCCTGTTGGCAATGAAGCAATGTCGGTTCGAGAGGTAGCAGGTATAAGTTTTTAAATTAACTTTTATGGAAGTATACATCATGTGGATACAACCATTGGATGGGATTAAAGAATTTGAGTGGGTTAAATGGCATCCATGTCGAGGCTATGGACACCTACTGGCAGCAGTGGCTCTATCAACGATATTGAAGTTATTTTATAAACATTGTGTTTCTTTGATTAAGACATTATTTCAGGTTATAATTCCCTGCAAAGAAAATTCTATTGTCTAGTTATAACATTGAGCTTATCCTAATACCATATGATCTCAGAGTGAATTTATTTCAGGGAGCTTAAATCCTTTTATCAATATTATTCTTTTATTCCTGAGATGAAATCTTACCAGATTAGAGATAACTACTTCACCCAATAAGTCGTCATTTGTTGGGCCCCAACAACTCCCCCTAAATTTTTACAAAATTTAAAGGGTCCCCATTAGAATGTTAATAATTATAATGAGCTATAGAATCAACCTTTCCAAATAGTTCCATACCTTGGCTTTCTTTGAGAAAAACTTAAAAAATTCACTATAGTATGAGACATTCATTACAAGAGTATATGTCAAAATTTAGAAACGAGCATAGAAATCTCAATTTCAACAAAAACGTTGATTTTTATCAACTGTTTACTTTCATTTAAATTATGATTATGTGTTCTTTCTTTTGCTCATTAGCAAGTTTGACTATTTTGAATAATGTGTTCAATACTTCATCAAATAATATCTTGGTTGATTTCTCATTTTCATAAAATCATTTGGTGATATTAATTAATTAAATTCTTTTTTTCATTTTGCATCTCATTTCAAAAGAAAAATAATAATAATAATAATAAAAGAATTATCTATCATTTGTTTGATTTTGTAAACAATCAAAATTAATATTTTTCTCTTCTCCATTAACTTGAAGCTTCTAGAATTTTAAGATCATATTTGAAAGAAAATTATAAACAATGTTTGTTTAGAACTTATAGTTAGTTTAAATTCATTTTTTACTTTATTGTTCTAGATTTTGTTTTATTCACAATTTTTAGGTTATTAATTTAGGTTTATTTTTGTTTCACAGGTTTCTATTATCAAATATTTGATACGGATCTGATAATGGATTGATTTTATTATCCAAATACATTCAAGATGATTGATCCAAAAATAGTATTGTCTTTCTATAAATAATTTTATGAGCAACAACAGATAAAATTTGGAAAGGCGTCAAGATCAAACATGTGATTTTGCAGGACTGATTGTAGCCAAACCGTGAGGAATTTGAAGAAATGGTTGAAAACCCAAAACCCAAATGGACCTATTTACCTTCTGCTTAGAATGTTTCCCAAAAAAATGCACGATTTGAGAGATATTGATGTCTCTTTGTGAAGCAAATTTCAAGTGGCGGAAATTAATAGTGACGCCCACACTATTCATTCATTGTATAAATATATGAGAAAGACCAGAGCCATGAATGGAAGAATTGGAGAGAAGGATTTTTATCCTTTCTATTTTGTATATTATTTCTTTTGTAAACTTTTTTTTTTCTTTTCAAATGGAGTAACGGATGGTTGGAATCTTTGGGAGAATGGACGAGTATTTTCAAAGAAGAATATGGAATTCCATGTTTCTTAATGGCTTTTGTCTGAGTAAAATGGTTTTATTTTCATTATAATATCTTCATATTCTTTGAGTAATTGATTATGCATTGATTTAAATTATCTTTAGTCTATTTTATCAATACATGGTTAATTGATATCATTTATGTATTAATTTTTTTTTATGTTTAAGAGTCTATTATCCCAAACAAATCTTTTAGGACTACAGTATGGGCATGTGATTTTGAGAAAGAATATGGGAAAGAAATTCATCTTTGAGTTCATACCTGTGTGATGCTTATTCCATTTCATTCTTTCATTACTATTGTATTATGAGAATATTATTATGGTTGATTTTAGCTTTATCTTGTCATCATATGGTGTTTTCATATTGTTAAATGTTATATGTTGTCCATAATTTCTTATTCCATTTTTTTATGTGTGATCAATCGATCATTTGATTATTGTGGAATTTATTTCTAATGTTAAATGATGGATAATATCAATAATCAGAATTGAGTTTTCTTTCATTCTTAAATGTTGATTATCTTAAGATCGCATGATTTTTAATTAGTTGTCTTCCTGTTGTTATTAATTTACTACAATATCAAATACTTCTTTGAATGTATTCTGGAAGTGATAGTATTGTTCTATTATAGGTTTCCCTTAACAACAGTATAGGAAGGAGCTCATACAACACAAAAAGATAATACCAATTTCGTTGATCAACTACAGGTTATTCTGTGTGTTATTTAGTTAAGTTGTTTATGAATGAAATGATGATTACATTAATTAGATTTGACTGTTTTTGTGTCACTGTTTCAATCATATTCATTTAGTATTTATTTGTTTAATATATTTAAAAAAAATCTAAAAAGAAGTGTTGTTCATATTTGATTCAGAAACTTTATCAAACAATCATTTTCACAAGATTTCATGCAAACCTTGTAAACTGTATATAAATTGTTCATAATCAATTGTATATTCACATTCTTAGATAAATATTTGTAATTATTGTGTCGATTGTTAAAATATTTTCTTTAGTTAGTTTATTTCATTTTTCTATCTTTAGGACCCTAGTTGGCTAACAGAGCCATTAAACCCATTAGAATGGGTTACACCAAATGGCTTGGGTTATTTAGACAACCCCGGACTAGATCTATTCTTCCAGTTGACGGCATGTGAAATTTGTCCGTCAATAAGGTCATATGTAAAGTGGTGATGAGTTAAAGGGCCAACTGGGTTAACACCTGGTCACTTGGTGAAATTAAGTGCCTATGGGATAAAACATAAAACAATCCCTGCACCTTATGTATCTAGTTGTTGGTCACAACATTCTAGTCATATGAAAAACAAAGGGGAGTCACAAGCTACCACCTGTCCATTTTAGATATAGGAAAATGCACCAAATAGCAGAGTAAAAGCTTGATTCTGATCTATTGAGAACTGAGGATGCAGCGAAAGTGTGGGATCGAAATAATGAAGTCGATCCATGTGTGTGATCGTATCTTAAAATTTTTATCAACATATATATGATGATGAATTTTCCCTCTTACTAAATCGAAGAGCTTTATCGATAATGTATGAATAATAATAGAGGAAGATATTAATTATAAGTTAAAAGAGAAACATTATTTGTTATTAAACAAAATGAAGAGGTGCATTGTTATGTATAAAGGACACTATTATCACATGGAATTGCTTGGATAAAAAAGTATTAGGTTTTTTATTTTGAGTCATTAGTGTTGTTTAACTTTTTTGGCTTTGTTTTCTTCCTATAGTCATTTTTGGGTTTTGACACAAATAAACTAACATTAGTGTTGATGTTGACCTATAATCCTTGGGTTGTATCTTGATCATCATGATTAGTTAGACAATCCTTTATATTTTGTATATTTTATGCCTCCACTACCACCTTGACATGTCACCTCTTCCATTATGTACTCAGACCCCTCCACTTTGTCCCTTTACTTGTTAGAATGTCAAACCATGTTCAACTTGTACGCTGCCAACTCATCAGAGAGTTCACAATGCATGCAAAGCACATTATACTTTCATTGCCATCATTGCACTCAGGAGTATTGTCAGAGAATATCTCCTTGTTTTCATCACTTCTATTTTAAAATATATCCTGGGATTTCCTCATTAAAGCTTCTAACAATTTTCTCCAAGTTTTCAAATCACTTCTAGCTCGGCACTGCAAACCTAGTGTTTTCAAACATGCGCTATAGAAATTGTTGTGATCTGGATGGATAAGGTGACATTGAGGTTAGGTTATATGCAAACAAACTTGTTCAATCTCAAGGATATCACTATTGAAGTCACAGCCACCGAGTACTCCATGAGCATTTTTATCTCATTTGAAGGACATGAAAGGATTCATTTGTTATTTCTTCAATTGGGAGCTGCAAACTGGTGATCCACACTGCAAAATCTCTCAGTTACCTTGTTGATACATTCCCATGCCAATTGCATGATCTATGAGCCCTGTTTATCAAATCCTTAAACAAAACTTTGTTTCAGGCCACCTTTCTTATCTCATATTCAATTGTTTCTGCTTACTTTACTAAGTTCTTCAAACCCCCTGTTCTGGCACTGCACACTATGTGCAACAACTTGGAACTCCTAGTCCCCTATCCCATAACCTTTTACTAGATCGTTTTCATCAAGTTCTCAATTTTAGATTTAATTCTATATAGTATGAAATTAAAAGTTGGTTGTAGGTGAAGTCATGGTTAGTTTTACAAGAGGATAGTGAGGTGGTGAACAAGACCTTTTTGCAACAAGTTGATTTCTTATACCTTCATGATTCTGTGTAGTCTTCCTTCATCTCCCTAAACATAAGATATATGTCTTATGCCTGGAGGTAAAATAGTATGAAAAACATTTAAATCCTTATATAGAACCAACCCTTTCAGAAAGATCATCCATCAAAACCCTAGTCCTTTTTTTCTCCTGTTTTTCCTCTTGAATCATTAAAATTTGTGGTAAGATTTTCTTCATATGACATCAATGGATACTCCACAGAAAAAGAAGGATCACAAGGGAGGGGTAATTGTGAGGACTGAGCCCTATGACATGCATTTTTTTGTTTTTTAACCCTTTATCAAGGAATTCTTCCAAAGAGTGGGTTGTTTTAGTTTCTGTCAAAAAATGTAGAGGGGGAACCTTGAGGTGGATAGGGATTTTTATTTGAACTTTTATGGAACCAAAACCAAATTTGGGACATTATAACTTGAGGTATATGAAGTTACCATAGTTGTATCTACTGAAATACCTAATACTGGTAAAAGGTTGTTTAAGTCCATTAACCTAAATGCAACCTTCTCCAAGGAATTCCTCAAACCAGAATATCAAGGAGACAATCTATCAAAAGGATTGCCCAGGAGCCACATGATTGAAGGTTTTGATAATATTCTAAGAGTAATCCAAAGATATTTTACTTATGAAGGGAGATTCAACATGATTTATCAGTACCACGTAAGACTTATGTTGCACTTCACAGGAAAATACCTCAAGAATCTTCCTTTCTATTTGTTTAGAAGCATTGGAAAAATGGTTGACAAAGTCTAGCCTAAGTCTAAGGAACTTGACAAGTGTTTTTCATTAAGGGTTGATTAAAATGCTTGTGATGGAGGAATTAAAGAATAAAAACATTGAATGGGAGAAATCCATTGCTTCTTCACACTTTCAATTGAATGTTGCTCCTACTACACAATTCAAGGTACAAAGACCTCTTCAGGATGATAGGACTATACACACAGAGACAAGCAAGAAAAGGAAGAGAAAATGTATTGTTAAAAATGATGAAGCAATTAAGGAACATGAAGGAGAAAGGGGATCTCATTACTATCCATAAAGGGAGGTTTCACCTAAACCATCTCCAAAGTCAACAAAATCTCCATCAACTAGAGCCACATTCTCAAAAGGAAGGACATTACTTGTCCCTTCACCATCTTTTGGAGTTGAAGCTAAAGTTAGGAGATCATTCACCAGGTCATCAACAAAGAAGGAAAGTATTGAAAAATAAGACATAATGGAAGATCAGATCAAGAGAAAAGGTAAAGGTGAAATTGTACCTATTGAGGAACACATTGAGTTTATAGACATAACTACTCCTCCGAAGAACACTACTTTTAAAAGGATGATCAAACAACTTAGAGAAGCCAGAGCTGAAATTGTTAAATTGAAAAGGGAAGATTTAGTTCAAAGAAAGAAGTTAAGTCTGTAAATGTATTGAGCCTACACATAATAGATCTAGCTAAACGATAATACACAAATTTGCAGAGAGAATTTGGGAAAGAAGAAGAAGGAGAGAAAGAATGAAAGAATTATCATTAATCGTTATGATTAATGAATAATTTATACATGATATACTATGTATAACTTAATGAGTGCGCACTGGAGGAGAACCAATGTGCCATAGTGGTGTCATAGAGTGATCTAGACACACACAAGTAGTTACAAGAGTGAACTTCCACCTAGTCTAGTTTCTTAGGCAGTTATGGGAGTGAACTACCACCTAGTTGAGTTAACTAGTCAACTAGTCTTTAGTTAACTGAATGAACATATAGTAGTGAGGAGTTAACTCAGGGAATCAAGGGTAATGCACCAGTATGGTGATTATACCAAGGAAAGGTCGAATTAGCATGGTGATGATCCCAATGTTGCATGGTGACAAAACCAATGCAACATCTAAACTCAACTCAACTAATCAAACTAAAATGCCGGCACGGGTGTAGAAGGATTGGCAAGTGTCGTGTAAATGGAAGGAAATTTGTAAATGGAGTCTCATGTTCAATTCTCACCCAGACTTACTCATGCAACATTCTTGTGGGTTGGGTGGTTGCACCTGGGGTTATAGTGGTAGACGCCTGGGGATCGACCCCATGTCACGCGAGTACGAGAACCGTGAGTTGTCGATTGCCCCAGTAAAAAAAAAAAAAAAAAATAATCAAAATAAAATGTCAACTGAAAGAGAATATTTTTTGGGTGGAATATTCTCCCCTAAAATATAGGAGACTGAATAATGACTAATAATGACTAATAAACAAGGAAAAAACTTAGGAAAAATAAATCCTAGGTGTGTGTGAAGTAGCTCCAACACCCCCTTGAACATCACTATGGTGAAAATAAA